>VYZR01104130.1:4463-15328 GCA_013400675.1 Oxylabes madagascariensis
CAATAAAATGCTGCTGTTTGTCTCATGATCAAGAGGTCTTGAGTCATGTTTTTTGTCTCCCTACCAATGACCCCCTTGTATAACAGAGCCTGACTGCTTTCAAAGTTTTTTTTAATGTAGAAGCTGACAAAGCATTGCTTCTCCATAAAAACACTTAAAAGTCAGGTTTCAGCTGCTGTAAGATTACTTTGAAATCCATGCTATATAAAACAAGTAAATGCAGGGGTTTTTTACATCTGTCTTTTAATGTTTTAGGGTTCAGGTTTTAGTTTTTATACAGCTGTCTGATTAGAACAATTATTTTTTATTATTAACAGAAGTAAATTTTGCGTTTGATTCTTACTTGAGAATCTTGAACTTTTAGAAAATTTTCAGTAGTATCAGCCTTAACATCATGTCCCAAGAGGACATGTAGTCCTGGCTATATTGTTCCCTTGAAAAAAATCAGCGTGGAAGTACTAATAATCAGTAATGGTAATAGAATTTCAAACATAGATATGCGTGATGCAAGTTAGTGTGAATCAACTTATCTAAGATTACCCTAGGAAGGCAATTCGTTGCTAACTACCTGGGGCTCTGTGAGTGGACAGAATCTCAACAGGATTTTTTTTCCTTCTTTACAACAGAATGCACCCATCAACCTCCCTGAGCTGTTGGTCCACCAAATGCATGATCCAGTGTACATACGCTGCTGGAGGACACCCACTTCCCACTCCACCTCTGCATCATCCCATTTTTTTGCATTCAGTTCCTTCTCTGCATCCTCACCTCTGTTGTCTCCTTTCAGAGGGAGCCATATCACAAAATTCCTTTTTAGTCCTGAGGAACCTTCCATAAGGTCCTAACCCAACTCCATCACTTTCATGTGCAAGGAGCCAAAAGAGGAAATGTAGTTGAGGTAGCCAGATCTCTGCTCCCCAGTGGTGTTTGTTCATTCTTTTCATGGGATAAAAGAAAGGATTAATGTTGGATAGCTGCCAACTGCTTTTGCTCCTGGGACTTGCCTGGTACATCTCCTCTGCATCATAACAAAGGGCCTCTTGCTACTGCTCTGTGCAAAATCAGGAAGAATTTTGTCTGCATTAAAGTAGCTAAGCCAAGTCCCATCCTAGAACATGGAGGACTAATCTTTAAATGTTGCTATTTTTCATTGCCCTTTGGTCATCAAATGGATCTACTATGGCAAAACTCTGGTTCTGGATACAGAAAATACTGCCTTTCCCAAATCAAATGGTGTTCCCCTTAATGCATAAACAGATCTCAAGGCATGGTTTTGCAATAATACGACTTTCTTGCACAGCACACATTCTGTCCACATTAGTCATTGTAGTGGTACATTGTAAATGAGGTTGTAAAATCTAAAAAGCCTTAAAATTTGGCTCTTCCTTGAGGGTCCAGATAGCTGCAGTGGATTTCCAGCACCCAGACATGCTTTGCTCTGAATTAGATATCTGTATTAGATATCTGTATTTTCTGAACTGCAGAAAAGTGCTGTGGAAGATTAAGCCTTCTGTAATGCAGTTAAAATACCGGTGTAGATTGCATTGAAACTACATCATGTTTTTGCTATTTACTGTATGATTTCAGCATTATCATGTTATCAAGTTATTAAGCATGAGTCATCTTATCAGATCTTGCTAGTCTGAATGAAGGACTTACATAATCTCTAAAATGTGATTTAGAAAACAAAGGCAGACTGTCAGCCAGGATCCTGCTGTCTGACTGAGCAGACATGGTACTCTTCAGAAAACCAGGGACACAATGATGCATTTTCTGTGCTTTCTGCAGCATGAGTCCCTCGTGCCAAGGTGCCATTGGCAACTTCTGTTGCAGCTGGCACACTGAAGACACAATGCTTCTGAGTAACTGCACAAACAGTCCTGACCATGGTAGTCAGACTGTGGCAGACCTTATCTCATTTCCCTAAAGGGAAAAGCAGTCCTTCAGCCAAATGAGACTTTCTGTCTTCCCAAGATACATTCCTGGCTGTGTGGCAACTGAGCAGTTCCATGATACTACACAAGGTTTACACTGATGCAGCTTCTGACTGTATTGCTGACTTTAGCTCTCCCTCCTTCCCCATTCACTTTCCAGATTGTCGTCTTTGCCTTGCTAAGAGTATGGTGTTCCTCCTTCTGTGTCTTAGTATTTCTTGTGTGGCAGGGTGCGTTGTAAGTACATATCTTTGAAGATATCTCTTAGAAGAAACATAGGATGCCCCAGGGGTTTTGACCCCTGTTAAGAGTGATCTTTAAAAGCTTTAAAACAAATAACAAAATATAACAAAAAACAAGTTTTAGATCTTTAAAAGTTGTATGTTTGAAGAAGGAGGTCTTCTCCAGTGCCTAAAAGACTTGCAAATTGGGGACTTTCTGCATTTATTATACTTCACAGATGCACTGGTCATGCAAGGAGCTTTGTGTTGCAAGTGATGCTCTTAGATCTCTGTTTGCATGTGGGCTGGAATTCAAGTTATTGTAGCAGTTGTTCTCTGTGCATGCACTCTGGCTTGAACTACTGCAAAAACGAACTTGAATTTTACAAAATTTTGTTTCTTAATTATGTGCTCCTTCCTGTTCATTCATTCCCTCCATGCTTAATTTCAAAGATGTTGAAAAAATACCTAGAAATTTGCAAATTTTCTAGAAATTCCCATGCTGGCTCCATTCTTGACCCCACCAAAGACTCGCATTGGGTGGGGTGGAAAAACTTGGGAGCAGCCTTGTGGGTAAAATCATAGACAGTGTCTATTTTATTTCCAGTTTTGGTTTCCACAGACTCACTCCGGGTGAATGGGAGTGAGTGGGCAGGGATGTGCAAGCTGCAAAATCGTTGAAACACAGCCTCATCACCTCCCTTGGCACAGAGCAAACACAGATATCTGTAGCTAACTGGTCACAGGTGACCCTGAGGAGCAACTAGGTAGGCAGGTAGTAATTTGTGTTGATTTTAGGGAAAGCATTCCCCAGGGGCAGTTAGCCACCATGTGGCTGTCTTTTTGAGCCTTGACACAGTTCATTTTGCATCTAAAAATGCTTGTGTAGAAGAGGACAAGGAATAAAATGAGGTGTAACGTTGCCATGAATGCTGCATTTCATCTGGGAAAAATAAAATGGGCTTTTCTATCTGTATGAAAACAAAAGTGAAATGAGAACAACAGGAACTCTAAGACTTGCAGGTCATGTTCACAAAGCAAGCAGAGGGAGGGTTAGGGAGAGCCTCTAAACAGACCTGCAGAAATGAGAAGAAGTTCACAGATATTTTAGCTGTCTGAGGTTACTGGAGATGACTTCTCTGTCATTAGATGTATACAAAGAGAGACGTGCAGACTTTGCTGTCATCTTGTACCGCAAACTTCTAAATAGTTTTGGTTAAAATGGCAAAAGTTTTTCTTGAACTGAATCATGATTTAGATGCTGGAAAACAGACAATATGAAAAAAAGCAAAATGTTAAGTCTCAAGTTAAAGGAAGGTTATGGCTTAAGTCTTGCAGGTCCTTAGCAGGTCCTTTAAGAGTCTCTTAAGACTGAGCAACTGATGACTATCAGTACAGAACAGTGAAAAGTGAGTTTGTTTGCTTATTCCTTCTATTGAAAACTAAAGTTTTGAGCCTTCCTTTTGATGCCTCTTAAATTCAGTTGAAAAGGAGATATTTGATTCAGTTGAGAAATGTGCATAAATTATGTAAAACTTCGTCATTTCTTCAGATCCAGTAAAAGTTAGTGCTTGATTGCCACCCTGGTGTTCAAGATTAATTGTATGTTCCAGGATTTTGTTTCATTTTCATTTCCTAGGTATGAACACACAACCACTGTCTTTTGGGCTGCTTTTATATTTTGTCAGAGATTTAAGCTTCTAATCATTTTGCCACTGATACTAAATTGGCTTGTTTGAAAAGCAGTTTTCTCTTCAGTACTATATTGCAGAGATGTTCTGAGGATGAGGAATGAGGCTGCTTAAAACCAGGTGTAGTTTTCAGATATGTTTTGAAGAGCATGAGATAAAAGTGAAATGGGTTTAGCTGAGTGTACAAATGTTTTATTTTCCCATGCAAATGTGGTCATGCTTTGGTAGTGCTGAAAAGTGGGGTTTTGCTCTGTCTCTCTGCAGGTGAGAAGTAAATATGAGCTTGGCAACACACGACCATCAGTGCCCGGACCCTGTGATCTGAACTGTGTCTTTAGCTGACTTCCCAGTGGCCAGGCGCTGTTGATCCTCTGCCATGGAGGACTGCCTTCACACCTCCTCCGAAAATCTCTCCAAGCTGGTGAGCTGGGCCCACAGCCATGGGACCATCTGTAGCCTCATCCCCAACCTCAAGCACCTGCTTTCCGAGGGGGCCCACGGCAACCTGACAGCCATGTGGGGCTGTAGTGCTGGCCATGCCTACCACTGGCCCCTGGCCGCCACTTGCCGGGCTGGCTCCCAGGAGCGCGTCTGCTTCCAGGACAGCCGCAGCTTCAACTCGGACAGCCCCAGCATGTTGGGGGTGTCATCAGAGGCTCAGGCCAGCCCCCTGGAGCGCTACCCAGGCCGGCCGGGGAAGGCCAAGCTGGATTGCACCCGCACTCGTGACTCCTGCGACTTCTCTTACTGCAGCGAGCCATCAGAGCTGGGCGAGCCTGTGGAGGAGTATGAGGATGAGGCCACCCTTTTCGACATGGTCTGTGAGTCCTCTGTCACTGACGAGGACAGTGACTTTGAGCCACACCCGCACCGTGCTCCCACGGGCCCCCGCAAGCGGCTGGCTGCCGCTGCCCAGGCCCAGACGCAGCTCACCGACGAGGGTGGTGGTGACGTGCTCCTCAAGAAGATCAAGCAGGAGCTCCCTGAGGACTACTATATAGTGGCCAACGCGGAGCTGACAGCTGGCACCGATGGGCCGGCCCTGGCCCTGACGCAGATGTCCAAACCCAAGCTGCAGCCCCCAGCTGGGCCCTCCTGCCTGGGACCCACCAGGACCGTGCCCCAGCCGGCCGCGGGCCCCGACCCCGACCCGCAGCGCCCCTGCGCCTCCCCGCCTGGCCCACCTCGCATGGCCACGCAGCGGCCACCACGGGGACCCCTGGCCTCCCCAGCGCGTGGCACAGGCGGTGGCCCTGTGGCTGCCCTGCAGGTGCCAGCCACCAGCTCCAATGCCATCACCACCGCTGGGAAACCCATCAGCATCCCCCTCTCAGCCCTGCAGCTGCCTGGTCAGGAGGAACCACCGGCTGCTGAGGAGACCCTCCCATCCATCCCACAGCTGGCCCCGGGTGGTGAGGTGGCCGGCTCGCCCCCAGCGAGCGCTGAGCCTGAGGTCAGCTCCAGCCAGCAGCAGCCCCATGCTGCGCCCACCACCACCCCTGAGGCAGCAGCGCAGCTGATGCCAGGTAGGGCACTGGGCGGGAGTGGAGGGGTGTTGGCATTTTGGGGGTGGCCCCCAGGCCTGGCTCAGTGTGGGTACAGCCAGGGTGTATGTGCTGTGTTGCATCAGGGTCCTGCTGGCACATAAGTCAGTAGGTATAGAAGCCACATACACCTGAGAGAGGATTCAGAAAACCTCAACTGACCACCTGCACATGAGAAAATGTACTCTAGCCACAGGCAAAATGGTTTTTAAGCTCCATTTTGGGTACAGTTGTGTCATGGGAGAGCGCATGCAGCGACCTTCTGTGTGCATGGGTCACGGAGGACATAAACTTGGTCGTGCACTTTCTTGATGAACCAGAAAGAAGTGGTCCCAGCCAGTGTAGCCTAGAGTTGCAGAGTTTGGTGTTGCCTTCACCTTGTCAGATGAGTGCTGTTGGACCTGGAAAGGCAAAGGAGACTACCAGGACGGAGGTTTTTGCTGTAAATCAGAGCGGTCTGTGGGCACAAGAAGTATAAGTACGACCTTAACCATGAAATTGGTAAGACTTTATTCCATGATAAAATTATTTTTTTTCCATTTTCCCAGTGAAAGTTCTCATACCCTGTGTCCATAATTTTTCTCATCTCTTGCCAAAGCACATAGAATTGGCACAAACAGATCAACATTACTGGATAAAGAGCATGTTAAAACAGCTGACTTCTGCTGAGTGATTATCCCATGTGCAGAGCAACTGTTAGCCACAGGTCTTCGGAAGGAGGTGGAAATCTCTTTCTTGAATGGACTTGTCAGCTTCTGGACCTGAGCACAGACAGTTCTCACTCTTCCAGCTTCTTTAGTGGTGCCATCATAGGAGGAGATGAGGCAAGAGCAAGTTCTCCATCTGCTCCCTTGCCAGTTCAGCCTTGGACTGCCTGGTCAGACAGAGTACAAACAAATAGTGTAAGGGCTTCAAACTACCTATATACAGTACTTGTGGCAGGTACTGTAAGAACTAAAACCTATGAATTTAACCTGAACATCCTGAAATCCGATTGCACACTAGTAAATCTATCAACTGTCAAGAGCCTGCCGATCTTCTTGCCAGATAAAACAACAGACAAAGTTAAATACAGTTTTATTAAGTAAAACCCTACTAAGCATTAGAAATTTGAAAGGATGATAATTATCTTAGTTAAGCAAAACATATTCTTCTTTTGGACCCATTTCTTGCATGACTGCATCTCGGAGAGGTTATTTTGCAGTAGTCCTGTCTGTAACATCCCTTATGGAAATTCCCTTGCAAAACTCCATCTGATTTATAACCAAGTCTGCTCTGCTAAATAGGAGAAAGGCAGGATGCCTGATGCCACTCAACCCAAATTGTGTGTTAAATGTACTTATTCTGCCTTCCTTAGTTTATAACCTATCACTACTATTGGTTTCTACCAACCTGCCCCTGCAACTTACTCAGTCTCAGACTTGCAGTCTGGGACAATGGAAGATAAACCTCAGCAGAATTTTTCCACATTCGGTGTGTGTTATCTGGGAGAGTGTATTACTTTCAACAGATCCATTAAAAAATCCAAGCACCTTTCAACTGTTTTTGCCAGGTCATCAGAAGCTGAACAAGGTCAGCAGTTGTTACTGCTTAGGGTTAAACCTTACAGCAATGGATGCAGTACAACATTTTCACATTTATATAGTTTCAAACCCAGGATTGGTCCATGTCTAATGTCTCACTTTGAGGGCAAAGGGATTACACCACTGCCTAAATCAACCCTCAGAATCTACGAGTGCTTTTTGTGTAGACAGTGATGGGGTTCTCAGAGTGCTGTCCAAATTCCATTTTATTCAGTTATGTTCTCAGTAGTTAATTTCTTGTGCTGTTTGAAAAAAACATTACACAATTCCTCTCCTCAAACTGGTGCAGTGTTGTTGTCACATGCTGTTATTTTACTCAGAGGTTGTGGCATTTTAATGAGGATAAAGTGATTGACATATGACTAAAACTTGATACATGAGCAAAGTCCCCCATTTCTGTAGAGCCTTCTCTTTTGGGAAAGAAGTGCTGGCATTATTAAATCTTCAAGTTGCAAAAAGGTGGGAAATGTTGGAAATTGAATTTATTACAGATGCACAGCAGATTCTTGCAGGTAAAATGTGGAAGTTTGATTAAAGACTAGATTAGGGTGGTTGCCCATGTACAGTGATTTGATGTCTCCTAACAAAGAATGACGTACTGAAAGTGGTGCATGATATATAAAATTAGAGCAATATTGAACTACAAGAGGATGTTTATCTATCCTGTGTAAAAATTTTTCTGTCCTAAGCAGACAGATGTAAGTCTTTTAATTCTAATGTAAAAAAAGGCAGGAACTAATTATATCAGAAAGCCTTTATAGAGCTTTTATTAATTTATAGTCTCAGTGCCTGCTTGACTAAACAAAGATTTAGTTGAAAGTGAGCAGGGGATTTAAATTCTACCTTGTCCTCTCCAATATCAGAAGCCTTGCTCTTGATCCCATTAGAACGGGTGGTATAAGGTCCAAGGTCTACAGGACTATGGCCTTATTTAAGTTTTGATTAAAGGCTGCAATCCAACCAGCAAGAAATATTACTTGAGCTTCAGCTGAAGTGACATGTCCTTGCATTTGTACCAGACACAGCTGATAGTTTCTGTGCATGGTAATCCCATAGATCATGAAAGTCTGAGTGAGATTATCCATGAAATCAAAAATCTTGATGATATATGTTAGCTTAGGCCAGTTTAAGCCACATTATGCTTTCGGACTAGTCTCTCTTTCAAACCTGTTTTTTTTTTTAAACTCATTTACTTTCTTTGATTAAGCTATGGCAACTGAATGTGTAAGGAGGGACCTTACAAAGATATTTTCATGTCTCAAAAGAGAAGTGGCATCCCAATGAAGATTCAGTTAGCTTAGACACTGATTTTTGTATTTAGATGTCCATCTAAGCACTGTGTTGACAGTGAATTATTTTTTGTTAAATTTCAGCCCTAATAAGTAGACATTCATCTGTGAGTTTTCAGATTTTACTTTAGCATTCTAATAGCAAAGCCTTCAAGAGTGCATGTAGGTATTATTTAGTCCTTCTTTAATTCTGAAAAAACTGAGAGGACCTGCATGTGTTAGGAAAGGAATTTTTGCAATGGTGAAGAGCAGAGAATTTCTGCAATTTCTACTTTTCAAACCACGTCTTCTGTCCTATGTTTTTGCTAATACTTGGGCTGGTTTTAATGTTCAAGAACCAGCAAGGGCAAGGTAGATCACATCAGTGGAGATGGAAGATGACTAAGAAACACGATGCTTTAAGCTGTAGTACATGCAGCCTAGAGCAATTAGTGACATTTGGGTGTCTGAAACCAGGAATGGAAATGATTTGGTGTTACTGCAGAAGACAATGGAGGGAGACTATTGCTCAGAGGAGGGCAGAGCTTATTTTGAATGAACACAAGTTTTGATTCTGAGAGCTGTAGGATTTACTTTGTAAGCAGAATTGAAGAATACTCAATTTCCACTTGAAGACTGAGGGTGAAGATATGTTTCGTATTAACAAGACAGCGCAGCAGGACATTTCTGATTCAACACTACTGCGTCACTATAAATACAGGAACAAAAAGTCCCATGATAAAAAAAAGGATATCCAACTTCTATCTACAAACTGTGCAGAATGCTGAGTAGTAAGTAGAGATGCAAAATAAAGAATCATCTGAATATATTGACTGGGGTTGCTGCTTTTGTCAGAGATGTGGTATATTACATTCTGTGTGTACCATTGAAGTGCATTCTATGTATATTCCTCACTGAACTCACCTGACTGCTTGTTTTATGTGTACAGGCATTTTCAGAGTTTGGAAGGGAAAGAGTTTTTCTTCAAGCAGCTCTCCTCTCATAGTCAGAATGCTGATCACTGTCCTGGCATTGTGGTTATCAAACAGTACCTGTGTTTGCATGTGCGCTGTGATGGATGATGGTCTGTGCTGAGGGCAGTGCTTAGCCTTGTTGGCTCTGATGTCTCTGCTCTGAGATCCTCTCAATTCTTTCATTTTCTGTAACTGGTATGTCAGGATGCTGAATCAGTTCCAGGTAGTTGGCTTAGCCTGGTAACTCAGGCAAAGATGTAGTTCTGTTCTTGTGCTCTCATCACAGAAAGGTGTAAGCAGGACTGGAGCCTTTCACAATTGGGACCTAACATGGCTTGACTCTTGTTCTGCTCTCAGTGTGGACATCCCTGGAGGTTTCAGGTTCAGATAAGACTCTGTCTGAACATGGCCATTATAAAATGGAGTGGCTATGGGGCTTGTTGGATATTGATGTAGAGCTCTTAGTGGAATATGTTAAGTATTTCTCTGCAATCAGAAGAAGTAGGACCTCTCCCTTTTCCACCCTTCTTTCTGTCTGCAGTGTCTTCCGTTGTGTGAGTTTAAATTAAATGGGAACCAAGATCCTTATATAAGACTCATGGATTATGAACTGTTGGATGAGCATCAAAACAATACAAAACTTCGAGGTGAAAGGAGTCTCTTCTCACCTTACAAACTGACAGTTTTGATTAGATTTAGCTCTAACTTCTAAATCACTGTTTATCAATTAAAAAAAGTGTCAGCCTCGCACATTTCAAAGTAGTACAAACAAGAAAAAGTAACGCCTTTTTAGGGGTGTATATAAAGCATACAGAGCAGCAAAATCAATCCTGGTTATAATTATTTCAAGCCCAGTGGAACCATGCCAAGAATGAAGGTAGCACAAGAAAAATTATCACATAAAGTTACAAAACTCTTATTTAAATAATAAAGTTCTTCCAAGAGCACTCAAATAACTGCTGATCGGTCTCTGTATTTGTAGTTTACATACAAAGATTGATGAGTTTTGGCTAAAGTGACTGCTTGAAGCCTATCTCCAAGGTCGTATGCTGCTGAACGTGGTCAAATGAACACTTAAATATATGTAGGGGTGAGACAGTCTTATCTCTTTGTGTTGTACTGAAGAATTCAGAGTCCACTGGTGACTCTTTAGGTCTCATAATTGATATCTATTGTTGATCTACTTCTTGGACTAAAAATAATAAGTGCTGAGATATATAATTACAAAAAATATAGCACCTTTTTTTTTAAGTTGCTAGGGCCTGGCTTATTTAGAAGAATAAAATTACATCATTATACTTTTAAANCACAAAGAGACATCTCCTGGTAGCAGTGTTACTGGAGATATATAAATATATAGATATAGATACAGATATATACACTTCCTGGAGGAACCATTTATACTGAAAGTAGATTGGTGTGGGAGATGCTTTGGAGTGGGCTTTCAGTTGGATTCCTGCAATAAAGGTACATAAGCCTATTGAGCCTCTGTAACGGAGGCGGGTGAAAGAATGATCATTTTCATGCAACCTGTGAAAGTTATTTGCCTGCAGCTAGGAGGGAAAGAAAAGGACTTTTGCAGCCAGGCCCCAGCAGCTTTTAAGGATTAATTTTGCAAAGCACGCCAAATTCAGCTGACAAACAGTTGAG
>VYZR01104203.1:0-14615 GCA_013400675.1 Oxylabes madagascariensis
TTATTATTATTATTATTACTCCCCATGCAAAACCAGTCTTGGTATGAAAGGTTCGTTAATACAACAGCCTATTCTTGGGCTGAAAAATAAGTGTATCTGTGTAAACAGTAAGATCTGTTCCACAAGAACCCATAAAGGAAAAATGTAAACAACCTGAATCTCAGCAGGTACACACAGATCACCTTGTGACCAATAAATGAAGTGGTAAGAAAACTACCAGCCAATGGGTGTTGCACACGAGGTCTGTGAAAACTGTATAAAACAAGTGATGTGAATAAAGAATTGGCTTTTCCTCCATGAAGAAAACGGAGTCTCGGCTAACTTATTAACACTAATTTCTGCCGTGAGTGGCAATGACCAAATAAACATTTTGCTTGTCTTGTGCCTGCTCAGCCTTTCTCTAACTCCCGTTTTTTACTGCTGTCTCATGAAGCAATAGCAAGTTCCCACAAGGGCTGGCAAGAGGGGACACAGCAAATGTGGTTCCCCTTGCTCAGACCACTACCTGCCTCTGCAGCCCCTGCAGTGGACAAGGTAGCCAGCAGCTGCTTTAGCCCACACCAGGGCTGGCCCTGCAGCCACACGATGGGACCTGAACGGCAGTGCAGGGATGCTCTGCACTTCCCCACGATGACTAAACTGGGACAATCCAGCTCTTTGGCCTCCTTTTTAATACTCTTCTGTTTCCACCCACCAGTGGCTGGTTTACTTGGTCTGTCCCCTGTCCTAAAGCGCAGGAATTCCTCCCTCTGCCCCAGGGATCAGACCACACAGGAAGCCCACACCTTACAACAACGCTGGGTGAGAGCCGGTCAGATGAGGCTTCCCAAGGAGTAGACGGGGGTATGGAAAAGACCTGCAAAACATCTGAGACACTGACCTTTCAGAAACTTTCTCCTGGAAGCAGATGCACATGCAGAGCGAGAGAGAGGGCAACACACACCTCTGTACTGAGGCACTGAGGGGCCCTTGGCCTCACAGCAGCATCGCTACCACAGCAAAGCTGCAGGCCAAGCAGAGCTCTATGCCATCAGGAAGTATTGCTGCTTCTTCTTCACTTCTAAAAAGCCATCAAATTCAAGACTATATACAACACATATAGAAATAACTTTTAATTAAAAAACCAACCTTGCATCAAAGATTATTGTATCAGACATTGAGGCAAGATTCAAGTTTAAGACAAACCAGTGTTAAAAAAGTGTTTAAAAAATAATCAGAATGTGCAATAAACTACAATGTAGCAATAGGTTGTAGTGTTGAAACTTTACTGAACTGTTTTCATGTGTCCAGTCTGTATTTCCTGTCATTTTGACCAAAAAAAAAAAAAAAAAATTGTCTCTAAAACTGGGTCATCTGTCCAGTGCCATTCCAGATATTACACATGGAAGAAAACTGCACAAAAAACAGAGACTCCTATTAAATTGCCTTCAACTGTCCTACACAGAAAAACTGCCTGTCGATGGATTATACCTACATTCAATGTTTAATCTTTGTCAATACCTCTTAGGATTGCTGATACATTCCAAGCTATGCTATTTAGATGCAAGTTTAAACAACTTGCCATTGTTTTCTCACTCTGAATGCACTGGGAAATGAAAAATCTATCCAGAATCACAATGGAAAGCTTTGGGGCTTCTCTTTTTATTGCTCTTCAAGACATCAATCATCTTTTCCCTTCCAGCTAGTCACCAAATGTTGGCATACTTACGAGACTCGTACAAGGCACTGTACAGAAATAGGAACAAGACTTTAACATATTAAAGCAAAGTATTATGAGCCTCATTACCTACTGAAGGACTATGGAATTAGGATGATCCAAACCACAACATTCCACAGGCTGTGTCACTGATTTGGCTCGACCCCTCTTTCCTCCTGTCTCTCCCTCCCCACGGGCCCGAAGCAGAGACCCTGCGTTCCGGGTGTCAGATCCATTGACTATGGCAATGCAGAGGGCTACTTCTGCCTTATTGCTTGAGGATTTCAATATGAAACGTGCCCTGGCACTACTGACAGCCAACTACATGACTTCAGCTAGATGCAAGGCTTCCAGATCCCCTGGCTTGAACTGCTGATTCTCACCTACCCTGACCTTACACATGCAGTTAGAGAGACAGGTTTTTGCCCCGCTTATCCCCACTATTTTCAAGTAGTTTTTCTGTGTTCAGTTGAAGTTGTTGGATAAGGTAGACAGCATCTTCTGCTGCACCAGAGTCCACTAGAACCAGATATGCATTTGAAAACAAACAAACAGAAAAGGATGATTATTGACAAATGTGGCAATATGACAACAGAAAGTGAATGGTGCCAGCAATTTATGTGCGCCCACTCCCGACATTGGGAATATTAGACTTCCAGCTTGAAATAATTACTTTCTCTTGGGGTTCAGGAAGAAGAAAGTGTTGTCTTTGGGATTTATCCTGCCTGTTACAAAGCAAGAAAGAAAATATATTATACGCAGCTAACATAAAGGTATTGAATTGTGCTGTCATATGCTGTGTGAACGAGAGATTTTACCTTACACTTCTCTCCACCTTAATTGGCTTTCTTAATGAACCACATTATTCCCTGTCACCTTTGTTTACTTGTACTGTTGCTTCCCAGACAAATGCTTTTGCAGTCTTCTGACTCTTGGGTAGATTGTTTTCTTGGTGGATAGCCATTGTCTGGCAAAGCAGTGGGTGTGCCTGGAGTGCAGGGAGAGTTGCTGGGGAAAGTTGCACTTGACATTTCAGTCTGATTCGTTACTTGATCTTGGCACAGTAAAGCTTCTACTTCTTCATCTTTTAGAGGAAAAACTCGAAGTTCCCACAGCCCAGACTGAAAGGAAGCAGAAGAGTAGGAGTGAGTGTGGAAAAAGACTACAGAGGATAAAAAGGGATTTCAGTTGAGTCTGAACTGATTAACTATGTGCAGAATCATGTGCTATCAAGTAACAAATGAGTGTCTTTCTTTACAGTTCTTGCAGGGCTCTTCAGATAAAGAATACAAAACGACACTGCCAGGCATGAAGATGTAAGCTGGCTGCAAAAGGTTTTGAACTAGTAATAGACCTAACCCTTAAACTGGCAAGGAAACTAATTTCCACAATGCCAGACCATCAGGATGCCTGACCCCCTAATGACCAGGCCTATCTGGAACCTTGGCCAACACCCCTGAAAAAAACCCCAGCCTGAACTGAGTCCTTCCATATTTGCCTCAAAAACACGTGCCATGGGTACTGAGCAATGGGACTTTTACTTGTTGACAGATCTGGGGTTAATTTACAAAGCACAGCAATGTAGTTCTAAACAGGAGTACTACGTTCAGTGCACATTAACTAGAGTGACAGTGAGATTCTGATCAGTGAGACAGGAGAATACCTTCAGGTTTCTTTGCTCTCACTGAAGAACTGACCACACCTGGAAGCAACTGGAAGCACTCACCTTCTCTTCCTGGCTCTCCCTGCAGAGTGGTGCCATCCCTGAACATACAGAACTGTGGGCTTCCGAAGATGGGTCAGGAGCAGGGTCAGCAGCGCAATGGTCTTTCTGCACTGAGTCCTGGCTGTGTCGGCCATCAGCATTTTTGCTGTAAGATCTAGTGCAGAATTAGAAATGAGTTTTAAGAGCTACTGCCTGACCTTTCCCATTGCCATGAGCAGTTCACATTTTCTTTTCAAACTGTTCAGTCTCTCCGTACATGCTACCTCCACTCTGTTTGCTTAAAGGAGCAGAGGAAAACTGATGCGGCTCTTGACCTTGCTGGCTGGAGCCAAAGCAAAGTGCTTTGTGGAGGAACTAAGTGGATAAAATGAGTGGGATAGGCACACCTTGCCTGCAGACTGGTCCCACTCCTACATCTTGCTCCACATGCTCACCGGAACTGTGATTTTGGACAAAAGAAATCAGTGAGCCACAGGCTGTTCCGCTCGGGAGAGCGACATCCCCTAAAAGAGCCCGTGGGGTCCAAACTGCACTGTCAGCACTGTGCCAAGTGCAACTCGACAGACAAGTCCTTGGGCTCCCCCTTACCACTTCTGCTCTGGACTCAAGTCCAAAGCAACCAAAAATGTAGTAAGATTAAAAATTTTGACCTCACTTTTAATAGAATTTTAAACTAGATATTAAATAGTGGCATGCATCTGAAATGCCAGGTGGAAGCCTGACCTTGCTCATGTCAATGAGCAGTTTAATTCTGAATTCAAGCAGCACTAAGATTTTACCAAGGAGTTCACAGTTTCAAAATTAAGGTACATACAGAACATTTTATTTTTCAGTACACTTTCTAAAGTTGGGATTACTTAATATAAAATTACTTAAAATTAAATTCCTCAATATGGCTTAGCTCTCCTTTTATCCTGCATTAAAAAAAAAAGCTATCTTTGACTATTTATTCCTAGTGTCATGGTTCACTTTCAGACAAGAGTAGACATGAGCATATGACAAACAGCAGAAAAAGTTATCCCAACATTTACAGACTGCTTTTTGCCTTGGAAGATTGTGAAGTGATTTATGGGAATCATTTTCTCAGGGCCAAACTGCAGATGCAGGTTTATGATGTTTGTTCTGATATATACTATTTTTTGCAAGACTTCTGGTGGTTATATTTAAATCTGATGAGTTCTGCACAAGATGGCAAGCCTGTGAGAATGAACCATTCACACAATGACTTTCCAAGTGTAAGGCCCCTGGCACAGCCCAGGACCCTTCAGAAACACATCTGTGAACACTGTGGAGTTTCACCTGAGTCAGGTGAGTGAAGAAGGACTCATGATACACTGGGTGGCTAAAGTCATAGCAACTGGGAGTGAACAGGCTAGCAGAGCTCTCTGTTCAGTGAGGAAGATGTTTGTTTAGTAATGCCAGGTTACTAACATACCCAATTTCTGTAAGTATGCATGCCTCAGCACTGCCTTCCCTTACCGACCACAAAGTTAAACATACCTGGTACTGTCCCTGATGAGTTAATGAACGAACGGTGCCCTCATTTTCAAACTTCTGTGACAGCATTTCTGACACTCCTGTACCACAACCCACACCAGGTTCAATAGGAAGGCTCTTATCAAAGCTAATACACCTGCCTGCTGTTCCTCCTGGGCCAGTGGCTCTGCTCCCACAGTGACCACCTCGCCCGCTCCCTTTCTTCGTACTTTGTGTGGCGCAAGGAAAAAGCTTTGTCTGACAGGTCTTCTACCTGTAACGAGACACAGCGAGAGTGGCATTATGAACATCACTAAAAACGACACCAGCAGTATTATAGATAATTCTGCAAAGGTCTATTCAACAAACAAGAAGAGGCAACACAATGCATGCTTTCACTACAAAGGCACATTTACATGCATTCAGTTTATGAGAGCTCTGGTGTATGGGGTGCTGTCATTTTAGCTTTATTTCTTTACATGTCTGTGCTTGATCTGAATGGATATAGAATTTACACCCCCCTCCCTGCAACTAACACATTTTTCTCTGTGGTGAGAGGCAGAAAATTTAGAGGACAAGTATTCATTTGCAAATCAAGGCAGTGTTAAAAGTACATAATAAAGACAAGCAAAAATTCCAACGGTTTCCAGAGATTGCTTTAGGAGGAGGCTGGGAGGCAGCAGGATTTGCCAGGTGCTCTTTAAGCACTGTGAAATAGGTTTGAGATCACCAAGGACTTTGGTAACTCCATAGAGAGGAACTTGGTGAACCTGAGGTGCCACATTCCTGCTGTGAAACCAAGCAGAAAATGGCTTCTGCTTTGAAGATATTATTTCTTACCCAATGGTTTGCATGATCCCAAGTACAGCTTAAACCAGCCCTAATGCAAGTACTTCACCTGCTTCTAGTAAAACAAGAGGCAGCTTTTTAGGTAAACGATGTAGCTCTTGTGCCCAACTTTCACTGTGAAAGTACCATCTGTGTTTCTGGCAACACACCAGGAAGTTTGTTCCTTAGCCAGGGCTGGCTGAGGAGCAATTTGCTGCCCCTCCCCCTCACTCCCCTGATGGCAGGGGGAGTTCTTGGCTGGATCTCTGCACTACAGCTCACAGTTGTTTCAAAGTGCTCCAAACCCTTCAAAGTTCACCTAAAAGGCTGAGGTTGGCAGGAGCATTTGAGTGCTGCAGCCATGGATTTTATGCCAACTAGTCCCAACTCAAAAGCTGAGGAATTCTTGGAAAGAACAATTCCTGGTCATAGGAGTTGTGAAGCTGCACTGCCACATCAGTCCTGGACAAGAATTATACTAATAATTGGGGGGGGTCATGGAAAATAAACTGCATTTTTTTTTTCTAAAGCAAAATCCTCAGTGCTGTTGTGCAAGTAACACCATTTATCTTCCAGCTGAGCCTACACAACAGAGAACCGAATGCACGGTGCTCACTGCAGTGCCAGGTGGTGCCACAGAGACTGGCAGCACTCCACTTGGTGGTGTTTCTGTGGAAGCCACCCCTTTATCAGGTCTCTCAGCACCGAGGTGGTTCACAGCCATTAGGGGTACAATGGCGCAGTATCACAACCAATCAGTGTGATCCCAAAGGCTTCATTTTGATTGGAATCAGACACAGGACCCATTTGTAGAACTGTGGCTGCCCAGTTCCTCCTCAGCCCAGCACTTGACAAGAACCTTCAGACAAACAGGCTGCTTAGTTTGCTCATCTCATCACTCCTTGCTGAAGGTTCCTTCATTGCTTTTATTTATTTATGTTAAACACAAACCACTTTGCTAGCTGCTGGTTTCCTTTCATGCAAGTGAACTTAATGGGCTTCCTCCTCTCTCTGAAATTCACCAGCTCTGTCACTTGGAGAGCATCCAAACAGGTCTACATCTCAGTTCACATTCTGTCTTTCCAAGGTCAATGATGTACAGCATGAAAGTGAGAATTTTATGAACTACAAAAGTGTTATTCCCTTGGGGAAAATTCAGGATTTTTCTGTGCTGAGACTTCCTTTGAAGTGAAAACAAAACACAATTTAGAAAGAAAAACTTAGGAATTTGAAAATACTTTTCTTAGCAAATTGCCAAAACTTTTCATGCTGGGAAGAAATTTCATTTTTAACAAGTTTCCATTCGAAAATCGAAGTCCACATTCCTCTCCAAGTGAAGAGTTTTGAAAAATACAGAAATAAGCCTTGTTTGTTTTCCATAGCTGGTGATAGCATATTTAACCACTTGTTTATTTAAAGAGAGTTCTACCCTATTCTTTTGAACAGTAAATTCTCTTAACTAAAAATCATTATCTGTTCTATGGATAAAAACTTCATGACATCAGAATAAAAGGTCTTTATTTGGTTCACTACAACCTCTGCCGCTCCCCAGCATTTTCTCTAACAACTTTAGATTAATTTTCAAGTTCTGTAACAGGATAAATTTGGTGTTTTTTCCTCACTAAGGTTAGTTTGGAAAAGGACAAAGGAAGAGTCATTCCTCAGTGGATGGATCTGGCAGTGATGTTGAAAGAGGAGGCTATAGGGGCAGGCCTGTTTGTGAGGCATGTCTAATGATTTCACTGAAAGACAACTAAGCTTTGGATCCCCCCATGACACTACAACACACTGTGCATTAATGCTGAATAGCACCAGGAATATTTCTGAAAGGTTCTCAAAACAACAAAATCTGTGTTTCATTATTTGGCTCCACAGGAAACTGAGTCATAGGCCATGAAAACACTTATGCAAAACTAATTGCACAAGGAATTAGTCCAAAGAATTTGTCATTATTAAAACAACTACAAAATAAACTTGAACGTTATAACTGTGCCTTTTCAGAAGCTTTAGCCTGGACAAAACAAAACAAAAACAAAACAGGAAAACCTGTGCCACACCCTCCCATGCCTTAAAGCAATAAGACTGCAAATTCATACATGCAAACGAGGAAACTCAAATGTTCTATTTCCAGAAAGTATTTTTAGAGCAAGTAATAGAGCAGACATAGACAGTAGATTAACTTTTGCATTGCCAATTTTGTTCTTATAAGGCAAAACTTCCAAAAACAAAACTGCACCCATAAAAGGTAAGCTTTTTGTTCTCAAAGGCACAATGAATAGGCCTGATTCCCAGAAAGTGCTGAGCTCCCATGCTTGGAAGCGTGGCTCACGTGGAGCACGACAAATTGGGGACTCCACTTTTTTTGTAACTTAGTAAGTGTTGGATGCAGGTCTATTGCATGGATATGGGTTGTTGCATTGAAAGCCTCTAAATGAAGAAGAGAGAAAAAGATAAAGATTAAGATGACAAAGACAACAAAGATGAAGAAGAAAAAAGTTATCCAGTGGCAGAAATCCCTGATTACTGCTTGACACAAGGAGAACTCTGAAGTTCGAAATTTAGCTACGCAGAAGATAGAGAAGAAACTATAATATAGTATCACAAAAAAAGAGTTTAAGTTACATCACTTCCAACACCGCCACAGGCTACTATGCAGTGAAATAAAGAAAAAGAGCATTTTATATAAAAGCAGAAAGTGTATTTTGCCTTCCCTTGTGTTACATGAATGACCTACTGAAGCTTGCCTTGACTTTAGCACATGGAGCAATTTCAAGAGTGTCAGAGCATGAGTGCAGAAAATACCAACAGGTTATGGTGCTGTTTCCTCATGTCTTTTTACAAGCTTACTCAGTAGCAAATGTAACTCGGCTCAAAGCTAGAGGAAGTTGAAGAATTATGGTCAATCACCTTTTCTCAGTACTCTGAAAAATATCCACACTAATTAACACGATCCCAAAAGAAAGGGGGAAATTGGCAAAGGATGATTTACACAAACAAGAACATTAGCATTTTTCTCTGACCGACACCTCTCCCCCTCATTCTACCCAGTAGCTGACAGATGATACAGAAGCAGTGGGCCACAGTGGGAGGCAAAGCTGCTGTATTGTTAACTCAAGTGATTTCCTGGCCAGAGGATGAATCATACAGGATTGGGAGTCATGCCAAACACAAATGTACTGGGTGGGCTACTAGTTCAGACATTAGCCCATGAGCTTCAGAGAGAGACCTTGAACTCCCTTCAGCAAAATACACTAAAACCACGAGACAAGTCATCTCTATGGGATCTGAAATTTAAACAAGAAATCCACTGATTCCATGCAAGTTCCTTGAAGCCCTGAATACAAATCACTGTTGAAATTCTTCACTTCCCCCAGACACCAGGATGAAGACAGCAATGAACAGTAGATGCTCAAGGGACAGTGTGCCCTTGCTGCCTTTATTAGTTATTCTCCAAATGGTTTAATTAAATATCCTTGCAGGAGAGTTCTCCTCTGTGGAATTTGACCTTCTCAGTACAAAGGAAGGACAGGCATGTTTCTTGCTAGCTGGGACAGTACTAACCCAGGAGTCAGTGGGTGGAAGTGACATAAATTTGACCACAGATTTCACAGGAATTTCTCAATTGCATTGGAAAAAGCAGGGACAGAGAAAGCTCTTCCTTCCAACCCAGGAGTATGCTGCCAGGTAAGTGCAATTATGCCAGGCAAGGAGTTGAGACTATGATGTTCTCCAAAAGGAAAGGTTCTGGAGCAGGTAGCTACAGACCTAGTAAACCTCTGAGGAAGTTCATGTCTTTGTGGAGGGTGAATTTTCTACCCCAAGGGAGCGACATAATAATTTGTTTACTGAGTTTAACGTAACCTTCTGCACTGCCACCTAAATGCCATCTTCTTCTGACTGCTATGGCAACTAAACCTCTGCTGTAGAGATTCTCTCAAACAGCAGCCCAAGAACAGATACTGTGGATAACGGCAGGAATACAAATCCTACAGTTACAATTGGTGATAGTGGCAGAGACTGGAGGGAGATGAAAGATGTCCAAAGGACAGCAAAACAGACAGGTTTCTGGAAAAGAAGCCACAAAAAGATTGGAAGGATAGAAAATCAGCCTAGAGACCAGACTTGCTGGTACATTCACCCCAAGGTGAGGAAACGCCTCAAACCCCTGATTAGGGGAGAAAGGGACCCCCAGCTGCAAAGTCCATGGACATTCCCTTCAGAAAAAGGTAGATTCTTATGTCTGGAGGAAGCAAAACTAGCCCATGATTTGCAAACTTAGCTCAACAGGCAAGCAGGAAGGAAATGCTGAAGGTTGTGTTGTTCCTGACAATGCAGAAAAGTTTGTTCCCAACACAAGGGTTGCAGAAAAATAAACATTGAAAAGAAAACTGAGGAAACTTGCTGGACCCACAGGCAAGATGCCTGATTACCATACGAAGAGCAACATGCCATGGGAAGCGGCCATGGAAGGAGAGGATGAGAGGGAGGGAAGCACTGGTGGCCCCAGAAGGCAGTCACACGGGGAGAGGCAGCATTACAGTGCCCAGGAGCAGGGCGGCACAGCCTGACCCAAGGGACCCTTTGGGAATGCTGACCGTGCAGCAGCAAGGGGCACAAGAGCCAGACAAACAATGAATAAGGAATATTAATGGTATACTTGTATTTCTGTCTTCCACTGCAAAGACACATTTTCACAATCTGATACTTAATACTTTATTTTTGAAACTTGAAACTTACTGGGATTTGTATGAAGTCAGTGTTTTCCAAAAGTATGTACCAATTACCCCAATTATATATTGTATCTACTTTATATAAACCTAGTGGCTTAATTAAAATACAACCTACCTCTTCATCTGTTTGAGATTTTTCTAAAGGTTGAAGTTCAACAACTCTCCAGCTAGAAATAAGACAAGGAAAATCAAATTAAACTTAAGGTGCTGGTAACAGATGGCTGAAATTTTTATTTTCCTTTCCCAACAAGGTATCTAACCTTTCCTTTTCCTAACAGTCTTTAAGATACTCAATACAGTTGTAATAATATTTTTCAACTTAAGAGACAATAAAAAAGCAAATACATATTATGGATTTAAAGAACAAGTACATTTAGCACTTCAGGCAAAGCGCTACTAAGATACTGAAGCAGAGGAGACCAATTACCCTGTTTTTGAAATCTAAAGATGTTCTCTTTCTAAAACAAAGGAGGAAAAAAGTCTCTAGCATCATGGATTGTAGGCCTACACTGTATGGAAAGAAATAAGCTTATTCTACTGTATCAGAATGGCTAAATTAAAAAAAAAAACCTAAATCCATTTCTGTTAATTCACAGAAAACAGTTTACTACTTTCTTATAAACACACAAAAAAAGAGCAATCTCCAAAAAACTGTTCAGAGCTTGTCAGCCTTATGGTATACTAAAGGCCATAACTACAATTTAGATGATATAAATCCACTTCTATTTTTAGCCAGTCTGTGCATCTGCCACATCCCTGTGTATATCAGACTACTTCTCCTGTACTATCAGCTGTCCAGTCTTCCCACTTCAGTCACATGAAATGCACAGATAAAAACCCAAGTGCATGAAAAGATCATCTTTAATATTATAAAATTTTCTAACTCCATGTAAATTATATTCTTAGTTAATGTTCTCATGTTCATTTTCATGTCTTTGCAATTAAAGAGGCTGTGAACAAACCTTGGAGTAAGGATTTCTTTGTACTGTAATTTCTCCAGCTTTGATGGTGCCACCAGTGACATGGGAATAACAATGTTGTCTATATCATAGGAGCTCTCACTTCTCAACCTCCTCCTGGAGTTATGCTGAATAACAGAATCAACACAACAGGACATCAGCTCAAATCATAGGACGTACAAGGTAGCAGAGAAACATTAGAACTTGACAAGAAGAAAGCCTGGACTTTAATGGAAACAGACTATTCTAAAGTGCTCATTTACATGTTCTTTGATGATGATTGACTCAAGGGAATAAAGGAGTGTGTGTTGTCTAAACTGTGTGGGATGCACATTTAAACTCAACTCTGCATTAAAACACGGTAACTTACAGAGCACCAGAATACCACTAGGCTTAGCAAAACCATGGGACCTGAATTTGAATATTGTTGTGAATTTTCCATTAATTCCAGTAAAAAGTACAGTGTTTCTGTACACTGAGCCAGAGTGCTGCTGCCCCTCAGCAAATTACCAGGGACTTTGCCTGTATTTTTGCACAAAGGGTTTTAAATAGGGAAACTGAGAGTTAGCAAATTTTGTGACTCTATTTGCACCGTGAGGCCATTTAACATAGCTGCACCAAGAAAAAAGGGTTGCAAGTGCCCTAGTATAAAACTGGGAACATAAGTCATGGTGTATTTAATGAAACTTGGGGGGAAAAAAAAGGCACAATGCCAATAAATCGAACTTACAGTCCAGTTATATGATCTGCAAAATTCTTTTACAAGCAAGTATCTGTTTTAGAAACACCACATACTCAATCTGGAATAAATTAGTTAATGTAATCCACTTAATTCACCGTAAAAATGCTCTGCATTGTCATATGACACTAAATCAGATGTAAAAGGCATGTGGCTTTGGATTATTAATTTGCACAACTCTCTATTATTGATATTTCAGTTGAGACAGTGACACAGTTTTGGTTTACCTGTGATGAAGAGCTGTGAGTGGGCCGAGACATGGCATGGACACTGCTCGTGGGAGTAAAACTGTTGTGGGACTCGGGCTCTGCATGTTGGAAGGAGAATGTCTCAAACCGAGTACTACTTTCGCCTGTCATAAAAAACAGCAATAAAGAAGACATACCAACTGTTGGTTATTAGACTGCAGATATTTGTTCACACAGTAATAGTAAAGTCATTTCTAGAAGTCTACAGTGAGCCACTTACAATTTACTGAATACTAAAAAAAGCCATCTAAATAAACACTTGCTATTCATGCTGTCATCGTTGTTCCACAAAACTCATCCCTCTTATTCTACAAAGGATTTCCTCTCATGGAACCAGCTTCATATAGGCAAATCTTGACTCTTTTTTCCAGGAGCTGTCATAGACTACACACACAGCAACTGCAATCTGACTTAGATTCCCTGTTCCCCAGCAGCACTTCTCTAGTTTGGGTGCATCTCACAAGTTCTCCCTGACTGTTTCTTCCTTGATAAATGATAAAACTGGCAGCAAGGGTAACAAACAAAATCAGTTTAGATCTCCAAACTAATGGCAGTTTCTTCTGATTCACTGCTCCAGACAAATTATAACTCCTGTTTACTACCATTCAGTTCTAGTATAAGCAGCATTTAGTGGGATTCATAATTTAACCACCTGTTCTCTTTCCTTCTACCTAATTTCCAATAAGAAAGGAGAACTCAGACTTAATATATCAACGAACAAAAAGAATGAGTGTATTCCAACATGGAAAAAGAGGTAAGACTGATCCTAAAGACAGGGTCAAAGTCATGAACTACCATCTCCCAGGCAGCCCTGCAACTCCCTGGCACACAGCTTTTATTTTTGGCCTTGTTCATTAGGCTGACCTTCCACATGGATAATTTCTCCTAGACAGAGCCCAAATTAGGAATAAATATGTAGTACTACACCCATAGCACTAATAAGCTAGAACTTGTGCTCCTACTCATGAATGCACCACAGAACAGTTTACTGGCACTGGGATGATCCTCATGATAAAAGATTGCTTTTCTGGTTCCATTTATAAAAAACCTAAATACTATTGTGAGAAGACTAATGGTAACTTCAAAAGGTTTATAGCAAGATGTTTTCCTTCTTACTAGTGTTCCCAAGTAACTCCAGTTGTTGATCTCAGTGTTCATGACTACACCTAGGGAAACTGAGAAAACACTGTGTCAGCATCCACCTCTTGGGGACCAGGCAAGTGGTCAGGGGAGCGGGTGGATGGAAAATAGGATCACTGGTGGTGAAAGGGGACACAGGACAGCATCCTGCTGGAGACAGGCACCGAGTGTAAGAGAAGGCTGTACAGCAAAGGCAGGGCTGTACTGCACAAGGGGAAGGATTCAAAGGACAACCCTCATCTAAATGCAAAGCAGTTTTCAGTGCGCCTCCAAACAGCTTATATTCTCTCCTAAAATTTTCTAATTAGTTGGGTGGTCTTGCTTTGGGGTTGTGGATTGTGGGCTTTGGGGTTTGTTTTAATTCTAGATTGTAATTTTTTATTAATTCATCTCTGCAGTAATTCCTGTATCTCCACCTCCAGTGAAAGATTACACTATCAGTTTTGCCTGGATATGCACCAGAAGTTAATTTTTCCACGTTAACTGACCATTTATATCTTTTAATTCTTTCCCAAGGGAAATTTTAAATTAATACGGTTTCCCCTCTTGCTCAGTGACTTATTTTCTTCAAATGTCCTGAGAAGAATTTTGCCAAAGGTTTTCCAAAAGTTACATAAATGAATCTGTAACAGAATCTGTTAGGCTTTACATTCTAACAGCCTGGAGAGCTAAGATGCCATTTACCTTTACAGTGGTATGCTTAATTTTTTATCCCTACATTATCACATTGTTCTATGAAACTTTTAGGGCACTTCCTATTAATTTACTAAGGGCTGAAGTAGAGATGCAGTGGCTTAAAATAGAAAGGTAACAAGGGTGAAAACACAGTAAGAACTGGCTATCCACAAGTCCTCTTAAAAGTCTGGAAGGGATCCAGAACCACAAATGACAGCACACAACAAATGAAATACAGTGGACAANTTGTAGTATCCCTCTACAGCTCTGGTGGGATCATCTCAGTGCAATTAAGGAGAACCTGACACTGTGGTCTGAGAAGAGATTTCTCTTCCCCCTAAAGCAATCAATATTCAGTTACCTTCTCAGATAACATGCTTTGTGACAAGTTTATAAAC
>VYZR01104209.1:0-13631 GCA_013400675.1 Oxylabes madagascariensis
TTAAACTATTACAGTAAATGCAACTGGAAACGGGAGTAAACTAACAGGGGCACACAGTTCTCAGCGGCACAGGAGAGAAAAGAAAAGATGACTGATGTCAGCAGCCCAAGTTAATTTTTTATAGCTCTAAAATACATAATGTCACATAAAATGACATTTGGAAGAAGTGAGCTTTGGACCTTCTATGCTTTAAACTACAAGCTAAATAATACTAACAGTCAGACACACCACTATGTGCAGAAGTACATGTGCACACAATAGTTCTGATGTTGGCATTAGTGTGGTTTGTGCCCTTCAACAATTAATTTTCTCAGTTTTCCAGCTTTCAGAAAAATTAAGGTAACCTACAACTACAGTGACGGAGAGACGTGTATACCAGAAGACTTCCACAACACCAAATATTGTTATATTCCCAAAGTCCTTAGAGATAGAAGAGAATAGAATGGAATAGAATACCTCAGTTGGAAAGGATCTGCAATTGCCTGGAAGTTGCATATGACCACTGTCATGGTGGGGTCACTGTTCATGGTAGTTATGTGCCACAGCAGAGAAACTATAAGCCTGACAGCCTGTGGCTGTTGTATCAAAAAGAGCATTCTCTGAAAAAGTAGAAGCTCAGAAAATTGTCAACAGCACTACTCTGAGCTAGCATAATGTTTTTAGGGCCTAGGAAAACGGCATGTGTTTGTAAAAGTTCCTCTAAAATCCCCACCTTTTTCACCTCTTCCTTCTTCTTTTCCTCACAAGAAATGAAGAAATGCTATTTTTTCACTTGAGGAGGATAGAGTAGTAGGAGCTGTGCAGTGCTACCACCCTCTGGCCACTGTCAACAGCACCATCCTCCATCTGCAGGAGTGCTCTGAGCTCCATCATCTGCCTCGCACACCTACGGGAGATAAATACTGCTTTTCAGTGCACCCAGTAAAAAGAGACAGTGATTTACACCTTCTGATGCAGCTCGACACAATGCCTGCTTGGGCTGCTTGCTTTTGTAAAGAGCTCTCATCTGGGTGAAGGATGCAAAGGTCAAACACTTCCACATGTGTTGGTCCTCCATGGGTCCAGCTCACATGGCCAGTGCGTTCATCTCCTGCCTGGTCATATGCAGATTCCAGGCTATTGCAGGTCCCTTCCAACTGAAATATTCTAATTCTATTCTATTCTATTCTATTCTATTCTATTCTATTCTATTCTATGCTGTGCTATGCTATGCTATGCTATGCTATGCTATGCTATGCTATGCTATGCTATTCTAGTTCTAATTCTATTCTATCTCTAAGAATTTTGGGAACATAAGTTCCCAAAGCTACCTCTTGGAAAAAAAAGTCCAGTAGCACCTCTAAAATTTCTCAAAAAACAAGCTGCCCCTTCTTTTCCTCTCATCTACTCTCCTGTACAAAACCAAGTGCTCATTTATTTAAAAAATGAAAAACTAACAGGAAAAAACACATCTACTATGCCCACCATTTTGCTATTAAAAAATATGCTTCCCAAAATTAAAACCAGCAGCTCTTGACACATAAAAACTCATTTTTCCTTTTTTTACTTCCATCTACAAGAGAGATCCTGGCTATCTGCCCAGATGAAGAGGAAGCCACAGCAAACTGTGGCATCTTGCATCACACTCTTCAATGGCCAAAACTGGCATGTCACAGGCTGTGAAAGGGAACGAATTTTAACGTCAAAGGAACTTTGTACCAAGGCTGTACTTTACCTTTGCTTCCTCTCTGGACAGTAAATTCTTCAGGTGACAATTTTTGTGCAAGTAAATCTACTGCCTCTCGATGCCAAGGTTGGACATTGGGGGTATGCTGCTCAAGCCATTTTCTGATGCTGATGATATGATGTATTCAATAATAATGATAATTAAAAATAATTAACAAAAAACCCCAACCCAAACTAAACACAACAAAAACCCCACACACAATCCCCCCCCCAACTTCATCATCCAGTACTGAAAATTAAGTTCATCAGTAAAAGATTTCCCGTGCTCAGCTTATTTTCTCAGATGATGTGTGTTCCTTTTGGGAGATGGACACTCTATTTCATTTTTTATACTTGATGAGAACTCTACCACCTCTTTGTAACCAAGATAAGGGATTGGATTCTCTTACTTTGTGATTCCAAATCTCTCACTAGCAGAGTGGGTAAAAACATGCTGGAAAAAACATCAAGGCTGAATCCTTGTGCTTCACAGGTAGATGTGTCTGCCATCAAAACCTGCAGAGAGAGCAGAGGTGAAGAGAGCATGTTCTAGATGTCCCTCTTTGATACACCTTTCCATAGATGAAGCTCCCAAGACACAGAGAGTCCTTTCTCAAACCTTCTTACAAGTTGGAAAACCTCAAAATATCTTTGCAACAGAAATAGATAGTTGTGGGTTTTCTCTTCCCCTGGTCTAGTCTCTACAATACATCTGTCTCCAGAGATCCCAGTTGAACAGTCTGGCCTCTATATTGTTTATTAATCCCTAAACCCTTCTAGCTGACCACCAGCCAGCAAATCCAATCAACACAAGATAGAGGAAAGGATGGTAGGGAAAAAAAATTAAGAAGTGTTATGGCTTAAAGATACCAAATCTGTAATGAGGGAAAGTGAGGAAAATCACAAGTTCAGGCTTTCTCCCTGAAAACACTTGCCACCAGCTGTCTCTATTTAAAATGCCTTGCTTGATGCCAAATGCCACATTATTTTACAAAGAAAAAAGAGAAGCTGATTGAAAAGTTGCTTCCTAGTTTGTGTAAGAGAACTCAAATCACTTAAAACTCTAGAGGTCAGTGCTGTGAATGCTTGATGAGTGACAAGACTTTCTTCAGTTTGCCTAAGGAAATGTAGTTTTCTGGATATGTATGTGTGCTACGCAAGAAAGAAAAGCTTCACTCCAAATAAAAATCAGAAACTGTTTTTGATGAGATTTTTCACCTCTTTTCCCAATCAGAATCAATCGCAGAATCCCAGAGGTGTGCTGATGTGGGGTGATGAAGACAGAGAGATCCACATGTCTGACAATTCTATAAAAATACCCCTATTACTTGGATGCAGTGAGCCCCCATGGGTGAAGTGCTCAGCTGGGCAATTGTCTTTCAAATGGCAACGGGCAGCTGATAAAAGAGGCAGGAACAGCTCCTCGGTCCTTTTAAATAGGTTTTAAATGAAAGCTGCCACTTGGCCCACTGCTGATCATAAATTTGCCCAGTGTGTCTGGAGGCATTGGCCAACCCCAGAGTGCCCGACCTACAGCTGTCACAGTGGCATCAGCAGTGGTACCACAGTGCCATCCCTACCTCCAGAGACCAGAGAACACAAAAACCTGGGGTTTAGGGCCTTCATGGGGGAATTGGCACCTGAGTTCCCTTCTCCGTTACAGCTTTCTCACCAAACAAAATCAGAGTAGTGGTAAAGCAGCTGAGCATGGACAGATGAAAAATACAGCATGGGAAGCAGGTATTATCATAAAGAGAGAGAAAAGGTTTCTTTTTTTCACTCAATTTACCACCCTCAGAGACACAAATTCAGAATGCACATAAGCCGTAATAAAACCAGGTCACATGATTTGAAAGGTGAACATGTTTGTATGGATCTGACAGGTGTTAATGGTGATTTTCAACCAAAAAAAGGAATCCTGGAAGACAAATTGCTTGTTAAACAAGTCTAACAGCATTAATGTTTTCTAGCAGCATTACTTTCTGGAGCCAAGTGTTGCAATATATAAAGTGTCATGCTACCCTTATTTAGGAGAAGATCCTTATGAATGTGATAATCTTTTAAGGTCCAATTTTATTGTATAATGTGCTGCAAACCATGTTTCCTATGTATGGTTCATAATGAGATTAGTACAGTATAAATCTTCGTGCAATTTAAATAAATAGTCTCTCGAGTGTGTCCCATTAGAAATATATTATTGTTCTGTATTTGCCTACGGGCACTGATGTTGCATCCCATAATTGTTAAGTATTTATCTGTGCCATATTACAAGGCATTTGATTTAATTTTAAATGGGAGAGTTTAATCTTTTCTTTGTTTTGACCCTGATATAATTTGGTGAATTACAATTTGTTGGATTCTTTTTCCATTTGTCACAAAGCCTTTCAGTTAGTATTTCAAAAGTAGCCCACACAGAATTGCCTTTGGCATGGTATATGGAGCAGTCACTGACTCAATATAGGGATCACTGTTGTAATGTCAAATTTATCCAGTTAATCTTGTCTTTCCAGAGTTCAATTTATATCATTTTCCACTCACACAATCTGAATGATTCATTTCCATATTAATATTCTTACTTTTTGTTCTGATTCCTGGATAATCAGAATTCCTAAGTTTCCTAGCTCTACGAATTCATGCAGTAGTGGCCCATACTTAATATGGCCAAGCAGAATTCCAGGTAGAAAAAAACAATACCAAATTCAGAGACCCTTTCCTTCCTCAAACAGAGTTTAATTCTGCTCTCACCCTTACTGATGGACACCAAGAAAAAAACATTAATTGCAATCAATAGAGCTGGGGGTCCAAATCAGTTGTTCTCCTGTCACTCTGTGGCATTGAAAGGGAAAGATGTCTCTTTAATGACTAAAGTTCGCCTCGTCCTGTTGCGGGTGTCTGCAATGGGTCAGAGGAACGTGTGAATTATCTCTTTGTCACCACTGACCGCAGCAGGAGTTTAGGCAATTGGCCAATGTCATGCCAGTGTCATACAAACACATATTCCAGGCTGTCCCATTTGTGCTGATAGTGTGTTTGCCTCTGCTTCACGTCGTTGTGGCAGGTCCATCACAGCTCCGAGGCAGTGGAGGGCACGGTGCTGTCTGGCTCTCGCTGGTGCAGTTACAGGATCATGGCATCTTTTATAATAAGGCCAGAAGTTCAGCACTGGAGGATTTATAAAAGCCAAAGTAAGCTCCAGTAACTTCATCAAGCCCTGTCTTTGTTGTGAATATCTTGTCCACCTCAATATATTTCACAGGACCTATAGATTTCCCTTGATAACTCCTGCACCAAGCTCCAACAGTTTGAGGCTCAATAACACCAAGGTCAGAAAACTGATATCCTGCTTGGTTCAGAACCCTTCCCGTGTGAGTTAACCCTTTCACATCCCAGGTAAGAGTCTCCTATCCTCACCCCTCTACTATTAGACACTCTAATAGTATCACCTTGATTCCCAGCAATATTCTGCTGGTAATAGAAAGAGGCATAAAGTTTTTTTATAGATGTCATTGCTAATATTGAATTTACTAGAAATAAGCAAGAACTGCAAAGGCACTGTCTCACATTACAGGACATACTTTTGCTAAGCACTGCTGTGATGGGTTTAAGTGTTACAAGTCCACCAAACATGGTTGATCACTGATGAAAGGTTTGCTCCCCATGTAGACACTTACTTAAAACCAACAGGCTCTAAAACATCGCTAGCAAAATTTCATTTGTGATGTTGCTTTGCCAAAGGAGAGACCTGTGATTAAGCTGCCCTTCTCTGCCTCCAGCTGCCTGCTCCTAGTGCTCATAACTCTCCACCTCAAACCCCAGCATTACCACTCAGCCTGCGCTGGAGCCAGACAAGGTGACACAGCCGAGGGAGAGGAAGAGGAAGAAGAGACCTTCCTCTTTGCTGGGTCGCCTGACCTTTGGTGCAAGGCCTGGCAGAAGGGATGGCATTTCTTTTGCTCCTTGTCTGACTAGGTCTGCATGGGCCCTTGTCACATGAATTGATGCTGAGGTTGCTCCTCATCAGCTGACCTGGTGTGGGGACACGGCCCAGCCAGCTGTCATCCTTCCTCACTGCACATCCATGCATCTGCCTCTGTTGGGGTTTGTTAGCCTCTCATGTTTTGCCTGCTAGAATCAGTAATTCCATGCCGTTATCTGCAGCTGTTACTATAATTTATATTAAAGCAAGTTACTGGGCTGTAGAACCTGAGGCTTGAGGAAAAGTAAATAACCATGGGAACTGATTCACAGAACCATGAGCCAGCATGCCCTGTGGAACAAGAAGGCCAATGGAACCCTGGGGTGCATCAGGAAGAGCAGTGCCAGCAGGTCAGGGAGTGATCCTGCCCCTCTGCCCAGCCCTGTGAGGCACATCTGGAGAGCTGTGTCCAGCTCTGGGCTCCTCAGCACAGGAGGGACAGGGAGCTCCTGAAGCGGGGCCAGCGGAGGCTGCAGAGGTGATTTAGGGCCTGGAGCATCTCTGCCAGGGAAAGGCTGAGGGAGCTGGGGCTGTCCAGCCTGGAGAGGAGCCCCAGCTGAGAGGGGCCCTCATCCCTGGGTGTCCCTGTGAGCAGGGAGGGCTCAGAGCAGGGCCCAGGCTCTGCTCCGGGGGGCCCAGCAATGGCACCAGAGGAACGGGCAGGAACTGCTGCCCAGGAGGTTCCACCTGGCCATGAGGCAGAACTTCTTCCCTGGGCAGTGACCGAGCCCTGAACAGAGACCAGAGAGGGTGTGGAGTCTCCTCACTGGGGATATTCCAGAGCCCTCTGGATACAATCCTGTGCCCTGTGCTCTGGGATGGTCCTGCTGGAGCAGGGAGCTGGGACCAGATGAGCCACTGTGGCGCCTTCCAAACTGACCCATCCTGGGATTCTGTGAAGACCTTAGAGGGTTGGAGTTTTTTTTAATTTTCTGACTCCTCATCTAAACCTATTGCAAATTCTCTGAAGCAACAGTTCCTGAGCACATTTTTCCCTAGAGAGAAAAGGCAGGGCCAGCTGGGGCCACCACAGTGGCAAAGGAGTGGGACAGATTAGGCAGTGAACTTAGAGGGATCTGTGCCAAAAAAACATCAGAGAGGCAGGGCTGAGGAGCTCCTCTGCATGTGATTCCTCCTCAGCTGGAAAAGGCAGATGCTAAAGAGACTTTGCTAATTTCCTCTGCCTGGAAACCTGTAATGAACCCAGAGCAGAACATCTGCTAGTTTCTCCTGAGCTGGAAACGGCTGAAAGCCAAGAGACATGTCTCGGGGCCAATTTGCTGGCCTGTCTACAGTGTAGGGGAAAGTCTAAACCCTGGAGAAAGCCTGGTGCACTCTGTCTGTGAGCAGACAAAGCTGGCAAGCGTCACTGGGAGCCCAGGAGTGACACAGCTGATGGGACAGGAGAAAGGTTTCCTTCATTCATGCAAATGTTCATGAAGAACTCCAGTCGATCATATCACACACACATCCAGTACTGCAAAAGTCGACATTTGTCCATGGATGAGATGCTAAAAAATCTGCTACCTTGGCATTTGGCACAAGTCATGAGGGAGACTGCTGGATGCAAAGCCTTCCTGCCCACTGACAGGCAGAAACAACCTGCATCTGGACAGTGCCTGTCATGAGGGGTCATTTAGAGATGCCAAGGGCACCGCAGGTAACGGAGGTGCTGCAACCTTGTTACTGTGGTAATTTAACTGGGATTAAATCTTCCCTTTCCCAGCAAGGTTAATCATCCAGTGCTGCAGAATCCCAGAAGGTAAGGGGCTAATGTGTGTATCTCAAATACTGATAGCCAGATGGCTGTGGAGGCAACCAAGGATTGTTGGAAACAGCAAACAATAACATGCTGTGGGAAAGAACAAAGTGTGGCTGGAAAAGGGGGCCATGTGGAGGTAGGGACAAGCACCCTTGTTCTAGTTCCTAAGATAAGCACAACACAGCACAGAGCAAGCACAGGGATGAGGCTGAGAAATGGGCATGGAGTGTAGGGGGGAATCAACACCACCCAAGACCCCCTTAGCCCTCCTACCCATTTCAGGAAAGGTCTGAAAGAAGGGACTGTGCCTACGAACTAATTTGCACAGAAAATAAGAACCCTGTCTTCAGGGCAGGGAAAACTTATCTATAAAAAGGTACCCCCACCAAGCCCAGGCAGCATGCCCAGGACCCTGGACATCCCATGGGCTCGATCAATGCCAGAACTGGTGTTCTCTTTTTCTTTCTTTCTTCCTTTCTTCCTTTTCATCTTACCCCTTTATCCAACCCCCACTGACATGTGCTTATATAGCATATGTCAGAGACTAACTCTAAAACTGCCAGCTGTGGTGGCTGGCCCTTGGAGTGCTAAGAGGTGCTGGACTGACTTTACTGCTGAACCATCCTGCACTACACAGGACAAACAACAGGCAAGGATATCTTTCCACTTAGTCATGGGATGGTCATGGCTTCAGGAAACTGCCAAAAAATCTACAAGCTCTTGAGATATTTAGATATCTAAATATACATAAAAACCATTCCAAGTGGTGATAAAATCGAAAGGAAAACTGTCAGAAAAGTAAAAACTTCAAATGTTGATTCCAATTTTGTGCTGCAGGTTTAACCTGGCCTACATTACACTGGCTTGGCGATTGCCTACATGCCTGAAAAACATCACTGCCTGGTCCAGAGTTAAATGCTGGCAGCATGTCCCCTATCACTTCAGCTCTCCAAGAAGAGAATGCTGATAACATTTTTCAGGTAAAATGCTGATTACCACTACATCCTCCTCGGATTGAGTTTCTGCATCTTGGAACAGTCAAGATGTTTCCAGGAAAGGCTTGCAAACAATTGTCATACTCTTGTTCTCCATCAGTCACCACAGCATAGCAAAACTTGTGGGCCACCTTTTATTTTTGTGATATCCAATTCAGACCGAAGCTTCCAGTTTTACCTTTGTTAGTCAACTGTACTTCATATTTTATATTTGCCCTTTCCTGGAGGCAGAATTATTCCAGAATAGATGGAACAGGATTAAACTAAATACAGAACTTTTATCACTTCTGAGTGTTGCACATCAGTAACTTGTGCCCTCCAATAAACAAATGCCTGCATATCACAGAAGATAATCAAGCCCAATGTCTAGGAAAACTGTCTCCAGCCACAGGGATTATAAAGTCCACAGGGATTTTATAATAAAGCACAAATGGTGAATGCATATCAGTAGTATCACTCTGGAAGACACTATTTCTGCACAGTCAGTGCAAACAGTTTTATGCACTGACCAGTTTTAGCTGAATGGGCACTTATTATTTACTCTTAGGAGTATCAGCAATGAGTTGCCAAGTGTTAGTTACTATTTTAAAGTTTGTTTTATTTAGTTTGTTTTATTTAATGGGCTGTAAGAAAACAGGTTTGGAGTCTCAGAAACTGGAGGACAGCAGAATGTAGGATTTGTGTTGTAGATAACTGCATTTTTGTCTGCCACTGTACACTGCCAAGATGTACCCCACCAAAGCGTATTAAAAAGCTTCAAGAATAACATGCTGGATGCTCAAGCACACTTTAAGGCAGACTGTTTCAAAACTCGCTTCAGCAAAGGGGAAACCAAGCCACAGCCATGTTAAATGACGTACCCAAAATCATGTGCTGGTGCTCTGTCTGATGAAGGATGTATCCCATGCTCTCCATCAAGTCATCAGAGGCTTTTGTGCCTCTCAGTAGGAACCAATAACATCACCATGGTTTGGACATAAAATATTCAGTATCCCTGCTCACTGGAATGAATGGATTATTCAGCCATATTTTAGGAGCTCTTGCTGTATTTCCATAAAAGCCCTTTGCTACTGAGTGCAGGCGTTGACATTCAGCTACCAGACTGACAGCCTTACCTAAAACCAGGATGAACTCCGTGTGGATGATCGGTGAATTAATGCAGAGTGTTTGAGTTCCATCTAGTGGTTACAAACTCACCAGCAGATTGCTCAGCCTGGAGGAGACTGAGGGGGAGACCTCATCACGGTCTTCAACATCCTCCTGAGGAGGAGCAGGGGTGCGGTACTGATCTCTTCACTCCCGTGACAAGACTCAAGGGAAGTCAGACTGGATATCAGGGAAAGGTTCTTCCCCCAGAGCATGAATGGACACTGCCCAGGCTCCCCAGGGAATGGTCACGGCCCCAAGGCTGCCAGAGCTCCAGGAGAGTTTGGACAACGCTCTCAGGGATGCACAGGGTGGGATTGTGGGGTGACCTGTGCAGGGCCAGGAGTTAGAATCCACAATCCTGATAAGTCCCTTCCAATTCAGCATATTCCGTGTCTCTCAAATGGCTGGTTCTCACAAGAGGAGAAAAGCTCCAGCCTGGTACCACAGCTGTGTGAGACACTTGGCCCTGAGGGTGGGAAAGGAGAATAGGAAGATCCAAGTGCTTTGTACTGACAGCATGGCATGTGGTGGGTCTCATTTTAAGCAGAGAACAACCCAGCCTTCCCTATTGCTCCTGACAGTTTATTCTTCATTTAGCTTCCATCCTTTATGACTGGAAAATTTTTGTGGATTTTTTAAAAATAATCTGAACATTTACTTTGCGTTGGAGTTTTGCTTCATTTTCATTACCTTCATTTATCCTTCTCTTTAAACTCTTATCATTTTCCTCTATTATTAGCTTTCTCCACAGGTTCTAAATCACAGTAAAGAACTGCAAGCAACTCCTGCGGATTTTCAGCATCCCACTGCCTCACAGCAAGGAGGATTACTGAAAAGACCGAGGGGCTCAAGAGACTCACCCCGCTGTCTTCACTGTACTATTAAGTCTTGTGAAATCAGGCGTATGCTAACAACTGGTAAATTTCAGGTAATGCTTGTAAAGACTACCTGGGAGAATGAGCCACTGGTAAAAATGGCTGCTGGATCTCCATCCTCAGGGGGAAGAGTTTTAACCCCATATCTAATTGGAAGACCTTTTGTTTGTGTCTGTTTCCTCTTGTCCTTTCCTCTGGATCCTTCTCCTGTGTAACCATTTTCTTCCTCCATGCTTTTCATAGCAGAACACACAGTAAAATCTTGCCTTCACCTTGTCTGTTCCAGGCTGGTCACACTGAGCTCTTTCAGCCTTTCCTCCCATGTCACATGCCAGAGCTTCCAAGAGCTTGGTGGTCTCCCACTACTCTTGTGCCAGAATCTCGTTATCCTCCTTATCCTGGGGAGCCCAAAACTGGGCACAGAACTCCAAACGTGGTCTCACCTGTGCCAAGCAGAGAGAAAGGATTCCTTTTCTGGGTCTGCTAGCTCTATCTTACTAAAACATCTCAGGAAGCCAATGGGCTTTTTTGCCACAAGGCCATGCCACTGGCTCATGGGCAACTGGTTGCTCACTAGGAACCCCCTGTTTTTTTTTCTGCAGATCTGCTGTCTAGACAGTCAACCCCAGCCCAGATTTTTGCAAGGGATTACACCCTTCCAGGTGCAGGACTTAAATTCACTCATTCAAACTTCACAGGGTTACTGTCAGCCTATTTATCCACCCTGTCAAGATCCCTGTGAGTGGTAAGCCTAATTCTCTGTAGCAACTGCTCCTCCCAGCTTCACACAGCTTGATAAGGGTGCACTCCTCATTTAACACGATGCTAAACATGATGGTAAATGAATTTCCAGGAGAGTTTGTTCCATAGTCTTCCAAAAGACTGCAGTTAGAACTGAGGTTATATCCACATGCAGAGTGTTTCAGCATTACTTCCCTTCAAGTTTTGCATTAAGTTTTCCCCCACTAATTCTGCTCAGAAGGGTTCTCCCTACCTGCCCCCTACAAATAACCTCAATTTTACCCCCAAAATGTCACCTACTAATTGCCTCAATCTTACTTCAAAATGTCTCCTACAGGTTAGATCAGATTATACTTCCAAAATATTCATTATGTGTCCTGCAGTTTAGCTAGATTTTACAGCCCCAGATTACCTTTTATCCCCAAAATGTTTATTTTTTCCTTTACAGATTAGCTCTTGTTTTCTCTCCAAAATATCCACTGTCCCTTACAGATTACCTCAACTTTCACCACCAAAGCTTTTCCTACTTGTCTCAATTTGATCCCCAAAATGTCCTCTACTAAGAACTTCATTTTTACCTTAATTCTTTCCCCTAGAGATTACATCGTATTTTACTGCCCAAATCTTCCCCACTTCTCCACTACTGGTTACCTTGTTTTCATCTCAAAATGTTGACTCCCTACAACACAGACTTTATCTCCCAAATTTTCCCTACCTGCTTCCTACAGATTACCTCAATTTTACCCTGATGACACTCAGCTACTGCTCTGCTTCTCCCCTGGTTCATCACAAAGAGCTATTTCTATTTCCTTCCTGTAGATCATAATTTCTCACATTTTCAAGCCCTTAACTCTAGTTTCACTAGAATTTTACATATATAACAAAGTTTTGTTTGCATTTTCAAGGCCTATGGAACTATTAAGGAGTTCTTATATTCTAAAACCCTGTATGTAATATAGCAGGGACGGGGGGGTTATTTTGAAATCAATTTTTATGTAAATTATTATTACCTGTCAAGATATATATATATATACACACATATATATGTATATATAAATGAGAAACTTAACAGGGTTTAGTATTTTACACACACACACACACCTTCCCTATGAATTTTCAGGTATTTTTGGGCTGTTCCCACACGGACCACCACAGTGCCGTAAAGCACTCCATCGCCTCACGGCGCCACACTGCTGTAAAGCACAGCCACCGCGCCGCCGTGTCCGCCACACTGCCGTAAAGCACTGCCGCCGTTTCGCTGCCCGGCGCTGTCCTTCCTCCCGCTATTCCAAAGCCCTTGGAGTGGACCCTGAGCGCCTGGAGCCCCTTCAAAATGACGCGCATCAGCCCCAAAATTATGGGAACTCCCCCAGAATAACGGAGACCCCACCGAACTGTTAGGAACCCCCCCAAAATTATGAGGGACTCCCCCAAAATGATGGGGAATCCCCCCCAAAATGACAGGGGAACTTCCCAAAATTACGGCAACCCTCCCCGCAAAATGAATGCGACGCCTCAAAAATTGTTTGAAGTCCGCCAAAAATTATGAGGAAGCCTCCAAAATTGTGGAAACCTCCGCCCGAAATGCCGGGGCACCCCCAAACACCAGCTCAGTTGCGGATTCCCATCGATCCTCCGCCTGTTCTGGATCCTGTCGGGGGGATTCAGGGGTGAAACAGGGGGGGCTTTGGGGTAAATCTGTAATAATTAAGGGAGTGGGGGGGTCCCTAAATCAACCCACCCGGGGGGGCGGGGCAGCAGCAGTACCGAGGTGCGGCAGCAGGGACACAGAGCCCATCCACAGCCCAGCCTCGTCCCTAAGAGTGAGCGGGGAGAAAAATCGGGATTGGCAGAGGGAGGAATTAGTGACTGGCCACAGAGGCACTGGGAACAGAGAGGGATGGCGGTGGCAGGGTATAGCGGTGGGTGCAGGACAGTCACTGTGATAAATATTAGGAATAATTCGTGTTAACTGTAGAAAATAATATTATAGAAGGAATTGTAACAGTAGCATATCAAATATAACTAACAAAAGGTAAGGGGGGGAATGCCAAACTTCCCGAGAATCCTTTGCAAATACATAAAAATTAACCAAGCAGTAAAAGCTCTAGCCAACAGCAACTGCTCCATACAGATGCAAGTAAGACAACCATCTCCCAACGACGAGGAGCCCTTCATAAATCTAAAAAGGAGGGACACCTAGATTCTCATCACTGGAGCGTGACCATCAGAAGCTAAAGATTCACCTTAAGCTCCATCTCATGGATATTCATAGCCATAAACTAGTTCTTGAAAACACGGAGCCCCTCGACAGAAAAAGACACCTGGACCCCATCATCCCGAGAGATGATCGACTTCTTCTTCAAAATCACCATAAGAGTGTTCCAAGCATTTATGTGATCCCTTTAGCTATGAATCTGTATAGGGAA
>VYZR01104224.1:12167-27109 GCA_013400675.1 Oxylabes madagascariensis
GAATATATAAAAAACCCCACAACAATGGTTGTTTTGTTTTTTTTTGTTTTTTTTTTTTTTCCATTCGAACATTTTGATGTTTTTATATTTCTAAGATTGAATGATTGAAAAAGGACTTTTTCCTGCAGTTTGTTTTCTTCCTCTGAAATTACTTTGGAAAAGTTGGGGAAAACAGGCATATAGGCCTTGGAAAAAACCTAATTGTTGTGTTAGGTGACCATTTCTCTTCTGTCAGGGAATTGTGAACAAAATGAGAAGCTATTCCATTAAACTTCACTAAGATAGTTGAATTAATTTAGTTATAGGGAAGGGAACCTACAAATGTTCCCTGCAGAAATTCACTGTAGCAGAAGAGGTTTCTGAAGAGCTGGCAGGAAGGACAGTAAAAGAAAAATTAGTGAATTAGCAGAAAATTCATAAAATACCTGAAAATTAAATGAATGCTCCTGGACTGGGAAGCAGAGGAAGAAGTGAGGAAAAGTTTTCTGTTTCAATGACAGGCAAGGAACTGAGAACGTAATTTTCGGTAGCTGATACATTCACCTGAACTGTGGAATAATCACAAAATAGACACGTAAAGTAGCTTTGGATGGGAAGGTCACACCACTCTTTGGTATTCCAGCAGGCACGTCAGTGCCATCTTTCCTGTCTCTCATGTTGGCTGTAGCAATGTTGGAACTGAAGGAGAATCTCAATTACCTGCAGTGTTCTCATATCGCTGAAACCTGCCTTGAAGGGCTGATGGTAAAAAATAAAATTCAAATCGCTTTTCTTGCCTGGTTTTAAAAAAAATCATGTAAGACTGGAAATATTCCACTGTACATGGAATTAAGTGTATGTACTTGAACACAGTTCTCCGGATGCTGGGTAGAATCATGTAATATTGCAAAAGAAATGAGGGTCAGATGGCAGCACGTGGCTGTAACAGCCTTAGGAGAGATGGCTGAAGTGAATATTACCATAGTGAAACAGAGGAAAATACAGGTGTGGGAGTTGCCTTGATGAGGCACTTTGTGAGTCAGCTGGGAAATGGACTTTTACAGCTTTAACAAATTGTCATATTTTGTCGTAGAGATTGCCTGGGAAGGCAGGCAAGCAGTGGTTGTACCTCTCAGATCAATTGCTCCCAGTGATAGCAGTCCTTGCTGCTATGAAATTCCTGATGCCTACGTTGGAAAATATAAAATAGAGGCATTTTTGCCTTGCCTTTCCTTCCAATTTGAAGGAAAGTGATGCTTAGGTTGAAGCAGATCCTTACTAAAGGCTGTCCATGTCAAATACTGGAAACAGATTTCCTGCAGTGGATTTGCTGGTAGATGAGCACAGTTTGATGTTGTTGTGCTTGTAGAACCTGCGAAATTTGTGGATATACAAATCTGCCGTGGTGCTGGGTTAATGGTTGGACTCAGTCTTGGCGGTCTTTTCCAACCTTAATGATTCAGTAAGTATCTCATGTAAAGCTTGGAAAGGGCTGTGGATTTTCAAGTGGTAACCTTTTCCAGAGAAATACAAACTATGTTCTTGTGCTTTTCCAAAGGAAGTATTTGTCAGTTTTATTTTGCTATGGTTGGAGCATTTCAGAAAGGACAAGGCTTAAGATTTACACTCAGAGTTGTGGCTTGGTCAATATGTTTTCTCGTCTTAATCAATAATTGTATTGTTAGCGACCTTAAGCTACCCGGGAGGCTATTGAAAAATACTTGTCAGGTGAGTAAAATCAACATACCTTAATATGATAATACAGCTTCCCTATATATTATTTATTAGGTGTTTGTTGAAATGTTTGAGCCAAGACATGTCCTGCTCTGGTGGATTTATACAGCTTGAAGCTGCCATGCTCTGCCCAAAAACAGTCCAGAAAAAAAACAAAATGCAGCTGAAGCTTTTGGGCAGATTTCTCCTGATGATCATAATGCCATTGGCAGTGTTAATAATTTGTGTTCGAAGCCTGTGCAAGGCTTCTGATTGTCCCCAAAATGCAGCGTGTGAGCAGAAAAGTCTTACGAAGATTTGGTCAAATAAAGTTGTCATGAGAGTAGTGTGGGACGCGGGGTTGGTTTTTTTTAGCCAATAAAGGGATATTTTCAGGCTTTTAAACACCTTTCTTTTCTGCTCTAAATTATTCTGCAAATAATTTCTGTTTTTAAGGAACTTTGCAATGGGATCCTGGTGAGTGCAAGGGCAGGAGGTGAGCAGAGATTGTGTAATTAGTCATAAACTTTCCTTTGTGCTGTTTGTGTTTTGCCCTCTTCACTCACAGTGGCTTGGGGAAGGGCTTTTCTGTCCTGCTGGGTTGGAGAATAGCTTAAAGATATCTTAGGACATGTTGGGGCCACAGGGGGATTTAGGGTTGGTTTAGAGAGCATCGCATCGTTAGCAGGATCTGGATTTAATATGAAAACCCCTAAATGAATATCTAATCCTCTTCTTTCTGGGGATAGATGTTTTATCCTCATTTTGAAACACAGCCTTCCACTGTTGCAAGTAACTGAAAATCTATTAGCATCTGCAGCTGGATGCTTACCAGGCGAGGCACATTGGACATACATTTCATTTTGGCCATTGGGAAACGCTGAGCTGGAGCCAGGAGGAACTCTGTGGTGTTTGTGAGTTAGCAGTGTGTGCTGTGATAATGGCTTGTTCTTGTGGGTTTACCTAAGTGGGGTTTTTGTTTTGTTTCTCATGCTGAGGGAAACAAGATCTGCCGAGTACAAGAGGTTACATTCAGCACGAACTAAAATTCTCCTGGATACAAGAAATGTATGTGGTAGCCCATGCTAAGCTGTCCTTAGCCTCGCCTCAGCTTTAGGTTGCTTATTACTAATGATTCCCATAGCTTTAAGAAGTGAAAGGCACAATTTTGTTGCTGCCAGGGGCTGGGGTTAGATGGGATATTGGGCAGGAGTTGCTCCCTGTGAGATGGGGAAGACCTGGCACAGGGTGCCCAGAGAAGCTGTAGCTGCCCCTGGATCCCTGGAAGTGTCCAAGGCCAGGCTGGACCTTGGGGCTTGGAGCCGCCTGGGACAGTGGTAGGGGGTGGAATGTGGGATGGGCTTTAATGTCCCTTCCCACCCAAACCAGACTCTGATAGGATTCCTTTTCTGAAGGAAGACGCAGAGGGAGCTGATCCTTACTCTGGACTCCTACTCTTAATTGTGGGCTCCTTTGTAAAAGTAAGATATGGATTTACTGGAGCAGATCTGGTGAGGATGGTGAAAGATGATGAAGGGACTGGAGCATCTTTCAAGTGAGGAGAGGCTGAGAAAACTAGGACTGCTCATCCTGAAGAAGTCTTAGCAAGCTTATTCACTGGTGTTAAACTTACCTGTGAAATGTGCTGCTGGATAAAATCAGAGTGAGTGCTCTGTTTATCATTTATGCTGAAACAACTCAATGGCTTAGATTTTAGAGAACTAAAAGTTCATTCTGAAGCTTCTGACAAGAATCCTATTTTTGACAGGAGCTGTGTGTGCTTAGTATGATGCTCACCCAAGTGCTTTAGAATGTTATGAATGCTCCACGTGCTTTTCAGTGTTCTGTGCTGAAGCCCTCAAAGTTGGTATTTTTGCTCTGTACATGGTTAAATTGGAGGCTGATTCATAGTTTTTCCCAGCTGGATAAGTGTGGTGGGAAATTCTGTGGGCTGGAGCAGATTGGAAAGACAGACTTCCTGGGTATCTCCTCTTGAGAAAAATTTCCATCTGACTGAACATCTGGTCCCTGTCTCAAGATTAACCTTTAGATTTGCTGAACAGTTAAATCATGAGTGCATGCAAAACTGCATGAGGTTTTTTTATTTCTTTCCATTGTGAATATAAATACTTAAAGCAGTAAAAGAGCAAGGTTATAATTTGGTGTAAAGTAGGAATATACATAATCAATAACATTTGGAGCCCAAACTGTATGAATTGGAAAAGACGGGAGCTCCTGAAGTGAGTAATGAACACTTCATTAGGTGTTTTTTTCAGTACCTGCATAAAGCCCTTCATGAATTAAGTTTTTCATATGCGTGAATCAGCATTTCCAATATGTGAAAATGCCAGTTGTGAGCAGCACCTTTTACTCTGTCAGTGGCTCACTGAGGCCTGTGTGAAGAGCAAACTCTTTGTGTTAAACAGAAAGTTCAGTTTTCAGGAGTTACTCTTGAGTTTCTTCCAGAAGTTGTTTTTGAATCTTGTTCTGATTGGACTAAGTGCTAGAAAATCTTGACTTTATCTGTTTTGTTTTTTTTAAATTAAAATGTCTTGTGGCATCCTTACAAAATAATGGTGTACAGGAGGAATGACCTGGGAATGCTGATGGTTATATGAAGATGATTTTTATTGTATGGTTATGATTGAACTGTAATTCACAATTTGTGTTTTACTTGGGAAGTACTTGAAATTTCAACTATCATGGAACTGTCATGGAACTTGTTGAAGATATAAAAACTTGGCAGTCGCTGAAGTGGGAGTTTTGATGATCCATACATTAGGCTTACTAATTTTGCTAATGGATGAGTTATGCCTTGAAATTTCATCTTGTGTGATACGACTGAAACTGTTTTTTATGGAAGGATGAATCTTTTGCATGTTCCTTATTACCTGATGTTTAAACAAGCCCGTACATCATGTGAGAGTGTTCAAATGTTTTCACAGAAAATTCTGCAGTGTAGTAATTAGGCTTTTTTATAGGCAAATAAAAAGGAGGGATTAGAAGAGGGAGGCTGCTTTGAAGCATGAAGGAATGGATACCTGTGTTCCATGCTAAATCAAATCCAGGCTTTGCTGCCCCTGCTCCAGAGATGCTGGTTTAACATTTGTGTTTTCTGGGTGGAAACGGAGAGAGACCAGTGCCTGGAGTGATAGGAAGAGAAAAGTACTGGAAACTGGAAAGGGTTTGGGGTAGTGTTTCCTACAGCCAAAGCGCTCGGCACTTTGTCCAAAGGTAAGGACACACAAGTTCTCCCTCCCTCAGCACTTCTCTCACTGGGAGGTACTGGGAACTCAACCCAGGAGCCTTTCACATGGGGGAACACATGATGGAGTGACCTCTGCTTCCACACAGTAATATCTGCTGTTTGATGTAAAGCCCCTTCAGTTCTGCTACCCAGCAGTTGTTTGTTTTTGCTTTTAAAGTATTTAAAGAAGACAGTCCAGTGTCTTTAAAGAATGTTATTTTGGACATGGTTCTTCTGTTCTGTAAGTGATATTCCAGTTTAAAATATGATTTAGGCTTATTAATATATGATTACTTGTATCAGGAGGCATTCTTGCAATATCGCTGTGGCTTTAATGAGATTTTTTTTCATGTAACATTAGTATGTTATCATTAGGGTTTTTTTGTTTTGTTTTCTTAAGCTTGAACCATCATCATTTGTGTGTGCTTGTTATGAGGGGGAAAATCCCTCCAATTGCTTTATTCTCTCATTTTCTTTTACTGCACAGAATGTTATGAAAGGGATAGATACGAGTTTGCTTTCCTTAGAGAAATACTCAATTTTTTGAAGTGTTTTCATTTGATATGAAACTTAATATAGGAAAATAATGTTTGAGCAGTTTTAAAACCTTTACCATTACAGAAAAATTCAGGCTGGGGAACCCACGGGAGGTCATCTAGTCTCGTCTCCTGCACAAGGCAAGGTCAGGCCAAAACCTGTGTAAAGCCTGTCAGGTGTATGACCTGCAACTGGAAAAAAAACCCCAAACCCTTTACTCATGTTTGACAAAACTTCCTGGAAGTATTTCCCATTCTCTAGCTCTCCTCTGCTCTCGCCCCAACTCTGGTGTTTTGCAAGTCTGTTTCAGGTAGGTTTCTGTCCTGTTGCCTTCCCTCCTGTGTATAAACAAAGGTATCCATGAAAACTGAGGTTGGAGGAAGAATGAAACCCAGATTAAGTGCAACTAGCCCAGGAAGGAAGTTACTGGGAGCTGAGCTGTAGGCTTGACACTAAAGGATTGCCAAGGTACCAGTCTGTGTCTGTTTCCCTGACTCCTTTGAATGTGATCCCGATCTCTTGTGAGAGTAGCTGGCGGCAAGCAAAGATTGCTGGTGGTTGCCCGGCCTTTTCTGCTCCAGGTTCCCAGTTGCTCCAGGAGAAGCCACGTCTGGCTGCTGATGGAGAAGGGTGACAGGTACAGGGTGACAGCAGAGCCTCAACGCTCCGCCTGTGGCTCTAACCCAGCACATCCAACCCAGCGCACCTAATGCTGTGGCTTCAAAATCTGTTGAGGTTGTTTGCAACCGAGACCTGCCAAATTCAGTAAAAGGGTGTGCAGATGCTGCGGCCTGTTTCCCAAAATTCCCTAATACTGGCCAGCTGAAGGGCCAGAGATTTGTCAGTTTGATTTCTGAGGGCCAGGCTTTGCACTGTGTGATTTGGCCAATCTCAGCAGTAGTTTATTGAATCCTGATTAATCGGTCACATGTTTTGTGTCCTTTAGGGCCATTTAGAGGTTCAGGTGGTCTCCAATCAGAGGAACTGCAGTCACCAACCTGGGGGTAAAATCCAGATTTTAGATAAGCCAGTTCCTCTTGGTGTTCTCACCCTCTCATGATCACATAAGGATTTTCTTTGATATTACTTGCAAAGACAGGTTTACTTCACTTCTTGACATTAAGCACATTGTGCCTGGTGAAGAAAGACCGGAGAAAAAGTAAGGTGGGTAAAGAATTTTGCACTGAAGTGCTTCTTACCAAGGTGCAGTTGGCAGCCGTCTGTGACCTCACTCCTTCCTTTTGGGCAGAAGGACAATTCAGTTAGGTTTCTTATTACTGCATAAAATCTGGATTGTTTTAACTTGTAAAAAATCCCAGCTACAGTTGGAACTCTTCACCTGGCAGTTTTCTCCTTGAGGTGCTTGTTTGATGGGACAACAAATTGCAGTCTTTCTCTCCTGAGAATATTCCTTATGTTATGAGCATCCCAATTTCAGTGAAAAAGGAAAAGGGACCAGTCAGAATTATTTTTGCTAATTGCTCAGCGAGTTCTGTGCTCTGGAATTCAGTATTTCCTCGGAAGATCTGTGCCTTTTACTTTAATTATTCCCCCAGTTCACTGAATTTCAAATCACTTCACAGCTTGAATCAAGATGAGCTTTTCCCAGGTCAAACATGCTTTTAAATACACCTCTGATAACCTTTGTTATGACATTTGGGTCTTAATTAAACATTATTCAAGAGTGTTCTGATTGTACAATTCATAATGTTACAAGTTAATTGAAGTACCAAACGCCTTAAAAGTGCCTGAATGTAAGAAACTGATAAATCTTCCTATGAATTTACTCAATTAATCTATTTTTTTCAATGAAGTAAGGTATAATTCTGGGAACTTGAGCTGTATAATAAAAAATGGGAATCATGGTGCAAGCAATTGTGTGTGATTTAGCATTTCTACAAATTTGTTGTTAGAATCAAGAGGGTGTAATTCATCCAATTAAGAATTTCCTTTTGCAGTCAATAAGTGTCAGTACTTAGTTTCACGTATGCCAAGAGCAAACTGTTTGACTTGGACATAAAAGCCATAATAAAAGTTGAGGGAGCATACTTCAAAATCTGTTCCTGATAAGAAGGGAAGGGAAAATAAAGGCATTCATTGTTTTTCAAGGTGGACAAGACTTGAATTTTTGAATGAATTTTTGACATAGTGCAATCTCTCTACTCAGGAAGGCAAATACATTATCTGCTCAGCTTTCATCTGTTATAAATAATCGTAATTTTAAAGCAGTCTTTTAATCTTCAGCTTCAAAACCTGGGTTCTCTTTATTTTCTTATGTTTGCCAGGATCCTCAGGACTCTTGTTCACAAAGCTTATTCGACACTGAGGTCATTAATTCGAGAGAGTCTAAGACAAAACTTAATTTCTGCTATGTAATCCAGGCCATTAGCAAATGCTGTGGCTTCCAGCTGAAAGAACAGTTCAAATTAGGAGCAGCAGGCGGCTTAAGTTTTCTGTAATTATTTGCTTTTATAAGAAATTTACTCAACCCCCCTGTCTGGGGTATAAATGGAAGGATGCACAGCATCATCCTTGTGCAACAATTTATTTGAGCCAGGCTTCAAATGTAGATTGAGGGCAGTATTTTGAGGTGGCAGAAATGGATAGTAGTGGTTACTAATATGTTTTTCTATTCATGGTGGAGTCACAGAATTATGAAGGTTGTATCTTTCTTCTTTGTATCTTGTGGATGTTGGGGTGAGGAGGGAAAAGAGGAGGTGCTTGAGGGGATTTTTTTGTTTTATATACACTGTACCCTGAGGATTGGTTGTTCATTTTTCATGATTTCTCATGATTTTTCACTTTGTATTTCCTGTGGAGGTACAGAGTTTTTGAATGAAGTGGCCCCTTTTCTGGGAACATTTCAGTAACTGAAGGCACATGATAGCAGATATTAAAGAAACAAAAAAACTTCAGGTACTGGCAAATTTACAGGCCTAAATTCCATTAGGTGATAATGCATTATGGTCAATACAGTTAAGAGAAAAAATAAGAAAACTCCAGCAAAAACTGGTTATTTCAGCTTAGTAATGGAGAAATACAGAATTTGCAAGAACAGCATCAGTTCACAGTGTCCTCCTGAGTGCTCCAAGGTCTGAAATGTCAGATTACGAAGGCCACCAAAAGGTTGTTTAGGGGAAATAAGTAGGAATCCAAATGATTGCTTGGAAAAGGGGCTGAACAGGCAGCCACATTCCATCTGTGGATGCAAGGGAGAACAGCCTTGCTGCAGATATTTACTTCAGAGTGGCACAGCATTAGGAAAACCACAAACAAACCAATCTGTTGCATTAGGACATGTGAAACGTGGTATAAAATCCCAGACTGGTTTGGGTTGGAAGGGACCTTAAAGCTCATCCAGTTCCATCCCCTGCCATGAGCAGGAACACCCTCCCCTATCCCAGGTTTTTCCAAGCCCTGAAATTTCCTCATGATGGCTGTAGGAGAGCCCTGAGCAACTCTGGCATGGTCAAATTGTTCATCACTGTCAGCTGATGAAAAGAAACCTCTGTGGGATTCAATTATTTACAGCAAAATAGGCTGGAGTTCCCCTTTAAAAGAGTNTTAATTTCTTTTTTATCCTGTTAATGAAATGGCATGGAAACCACTGGAATTAACAGGGGGAGAGCAGGAGCAGAAGTAGAGGACCAGGAGGAAATGGCACATTTTATAGCCCTGTGCATGGTGAAAGGGCTGGCTTCAGGAATTAGCTTCTCCTTTCAGAGCCACTCTAATCAAAATTCATAGAGAGCTGTGTTTCCTGCTGGTCTCTGCATTAATGAGTGCTTCTGTTTCAGACAGATCTTCTGAAGAGCTAAAGGATGAGTTTTCTGCATTAAAACTAATGGTAGGTCTTCAGATAACAGGCAGATTGTCCATTGAAATGCTGCTGAACAGGAATAGGATGTTAAAAAGTGGGATGTGAGTTAGTGGAGGGAGAATTTGTGTACAGTCTTAGTGCATTGAGACAAGTCTCTATATTAGAAGTTACTCTTAAGAAATGTCTTTCATCAATGGAAAATGATGCTCTTCAGATTTTAATCTTTCAAGCAGTATCTTTGTCCATTGATTAGAGACAGGTTGAACATATAAAATTTGGAATACAGAAAGAATTCTTCCCTGTGAGGGTGTGAGGCCCTGGCACATGTTTCCCAGAGAAGCTGTGGCTGCCCTGGATCCCTGGAAGTGTCCAAGGCCAGGTTGGACAGGGCTTGGAGCCGACAGGGACAGTGGAAGGTGTCCCTGCCCGTGGCAGGGGTGGAATGAGATGAGCTTTGAGGTCCCTTCCAACGCAAACCACTCTGGGATTTTACNAGCAGGAACACCCTCCCCTATCCCAGGTTTTTCCAAGCCCTGAAATTTCCTCATGATGGCTGTAGGAGAGCCCTGAGTAACTCTGGCATGGTCAAATTGTTCATCACTGTCAGCTGATGAAAAGAAACCTCTGTGGGATTCAATTATTTACAGCAAAATAGGCTGGAGTTCCCCTTTAAAAGAGTCAATGTTCTTTGTGTCTTGTCAGTAAAATGAATCCAGGATGAAATCAGTCACAAAATGAGTAGGCTTTGCTATTTGGAAAGAAGTCCTCTTTAGCTATAACTTCTTTTTCCCCCTCTTCATTTTGTCTGGAATAAATGCAATACCTAGAGAACACTCACGTCACATGTTAATAACAAAAAATAGCTCCTGGCTTCCTGGTGAAATTCCTCTAATTCAGTTCTTTTTTTCTGTGACTTCTTTTTTTTTTTCTTTTTTTTTGAAGTAATTTTGATCGCGCGCCTGAGTTTTGAAAGATGAAGTTGTTCAACACGGCTGAGAAGTATTTCGTAAGAGCCCTTTGATTGCTGGCCTGCTTGCAGCATGTGAAATTTTTGACAGCAATCTCAATTGATTCTTCCATGTTCAATAATGTGTTCATTCCAGTGGTATTTCCTGAGCAGCTGGGCTTGCTTAGCTTTGGAGCTAAAACAGCAAAAGCAAGGAAGTGAATTTTCCAGCNACGATTCTAAATCTTCTGAAAGCACTGCAGTGCTGGTGTTTAATAGCATTTCCCAGCTGATCCGAACGGTTGTTTTGGATCCCTGCCTCCTGCCACTGTTCAACATTCCTGCAAATCTGGAGGGAAAGAGCCAAGCTTCTTCAGCTTCCCTGACTGTTCTCTCATGTTGCACCTTGTTAGTTTGCTTGTACATCCCAACAACTATAATCCTTCTCTGGGGGGATTTTTTAAGGATAATTTCTGGTCTAAAAGGAGACTCCCCTTCTCTTCCCTTCTTCCACATGCACCGTGGTACTTCCATTCCGAAGGAGGGTGTGCAGGTGTAGCTGCTGGGCTAGGACAGCTTTTAGCAAGCTGTGTAGGAATTGAACCTGCTTGGATTTGCTGCTTTGCATGGTTCATTTTACCATGCTCTTTGTGTCCTTTGGTGCCCCTTGGGTCAGTGTGTAGTTTGCAAAGTGCCTACCCAAACCCACTCTCTTTGAGTTTGTTAAAACCTTTTTGGCTTCTTAGCTCGAGGATGGCTTGAAAACACGGCTACTCAAACTGATTTCACGTCACATTTTCTTTACTACTGTACTTTGTTTTTAAAGAGAGAAGCTTTTTAAAAAGTTTGGACAATTGTTAAAAACCATTACAGACATCATGGTTTGTTCAGCTGTAGAAAGGCATGGAGCAGACTTTTAATGCAAGGCTTGCATAACACAGGGGTGGCTTATTGAGTGCAGCACCTGGAGGGCCTGAGCTGGGAGCAGGCTCCATCTGCTCTGTCCTCAGCCAGAAGGCCATGATTGTGTAATCCCACACAAAGCCTGGCATGCAGCTGACCTTGATGTGTACCCACAAAATGCCCTATGTAGATGGTATATGCAGCTGGAGAGAGAGAGGTGTTGTAGAACCACAGTGGTTTGGGTTTGGAAGGGACCTTAAAGGCCATGAGCAGGGACACCTTCCACTAGCCCAGGTGGCTCCAAGCCCTGTCCAGCCTGGGTTTTGACATTTCCAGGGATCCAGGGGCAGCCACAGCTTCTGTGGGCACCCTGTGCCAGGGCCTGCCCACCCTCACAGGGAACAATTCCTTCCCAATATCCCATCTAACCCTACCCTCCTGTTTAAAGCCATTCCCCCTTGTCCTGTCCACTAGAAGCCCTTGTGAAATGTCCCTCTGCAGCCTTCTTTTATGCCCCCTTTAAGTGCTGGAAGGCTGCCATAAGGTCTCTCTGAAGCCTGTGGGGAAAGCTGCTCTCCATTTCTGAGGTTGTAAAAGGGAGCGTAAAGTTGTACCTGCACCCCAAGCCTCTGTTCCCTGAGGTAGGTCCAGTTTGAGCCTATGGAATGTCTGTATCCAGAGTTGAACACCACAGCTGACAGTCCTTCTGTCATCTACTTGTAGATGAGCCCAGACTATCCTCCCCATTCCGTTCCTGTTCCCTGCTTTGTTTTCTTGCCTACAGTTTAAAAAATCCCAGAGTCAAATCTCTGATACATATTGTGACACCTGACTTGGCAGAGAAACGCTGTGTAGTGGCAGCAATTTAAATCAGGTTCCCAGAAGAGTAACAGTGCTTAGTTAATAGATGGCTGTGGCAGGAACAGGTGTCATGGCACATCCTCCCTCTTTCTTACACTGATGGATCCAAGTCCATGCTTTTAGAATAGTCCTTTTCCATAAACACACAACCCTCTGTATTCATGGCCCTTCAGAGCCTGCCTGGGCTTCATGCAGATCATCCTGTGACTGTGAGTGCTCACCTAGATCCTTGTTAATGACAAATTCACCTGATTCCAATATTTGGGAGCTGAAAGTTTAGTCAAAAGTGCTTTCTTGAGTTCTCTTTGCCTTGCTGCAGTGCAGTCTCTTTGAGTGTCTAGTTGATTTGAAGTGAAAAACAACCTGCCTGAAAATGAGGAACACTGGGTAGCTGGCAGGCATCTGGAAATCTTCCTGCTTGTGAGGTACCAAAGCACCACAGGTAAAAAGCAAAAAGGTGCAGTCCTGAGTTACAACTGATGCTGCCTGTCAGAATATTTTACTGTGCCAGAGAGCAGATTAAAGGAAATGTATGATAGCCTGAGTTAAAAAGCATTTAGCTTCTAAAAAAATAAAAAATAAAAAAAAGACATAATATCCAAAATGAGGTAAGGATGTATTGAAATTTGTACTGTTTCTTATTGAGACAAACATGGCTTTATAATAGTGTATTATCTATTAATAAATACCCGTATTTGAAATGAGATTCCAAAGCAGCATCTTGTACCGAGATTGTTAACAGCCCCCTCAGGGAATGCTGGGTGTGCAGGAAGATGAGTTTTCTTGCAGTTTATTCTTGGAATCTTTGCCTGTCAGCAGCTGAGAGGGCAGGCAGGTGACAGGAGCAGCCTTTTGGAGTAGGAACAGCTGATGCTTTTCTGAGCATCCCTTGGATGGCCGAGGTGCCCTGCTGCTGTTTGTCAGTGTCTGGGGTGCTCTGTCTCTGAGATGAAAAGAACAGCACGCAGGGCTCCTAGGTGACACTGGCAGCCTGCTTAGAAGCAAATTAAAGTCACAGAATTCACATTTCTACAGTTATCCTTGTGAATAACTGCAGTTTGTGAACAGGTCTGTGTTGACAGCTTGGATTGAAGTCTTGGGATCACCTGTGGGAATGGCTTTAGCGTTGGTTGTTCCATCCCCAAGGCCTTGGGGAAATGGCAGAATGATAAACCAAGTTTATAGAAGTACAAATCAAGTTTTATATCTATAATTCAACAGTGTAGCTCTCAGGACAACAAGCTTTAGTGTCTTAGCTTGAAGTATTAATATGTAGTTTCTGTGATCTATTTTATTTTTACTTTTGCCTGTCCTGCTGCTTCAACTAATTTCTACAGCAGCAGAAGGATACAACTCCTCTGTCAGATGATGTGATGTAAAAAAACCTTACTTAGAATGGGAAGATGAATCTCGCACTTAATTCTCTGGATGCCTCTTTGTTCAGTGAGAAGAGAACTGAGGACCTCCCTGGTTTATTCAGTAAAGGTCCAGCTTCAGTCAGGTGTGTTGTTTTGTTTTTAAGCTGAGGAGAAGCTGATGGATGGGCACAATATATTAATTTTAACAGCCCCATCGGCTTGAGTGCAGAAATCAAAAGGATGATCTCAGTCATGCAGAAGAATTCAAGTGGTTTTGTGCTCTTTCCCTTTAAAAAATGGGTTTTGTTTTGTTCTTTTGAGTATATTGGAGGGATCAAATCTGCTACACCTGGACATCAGAGATTTTATGGAATTTGTTATTTGCTTGAAGATATTTTTTTTAAAATAGTACCCCTAGCATATGTCATGGTTAAAAAAAAATCATAACTGATTTAACTTCATTTTTTTCCATTTCACATGAAGATGAGTGATCCCTTCCCTCATCTTCATTGAATAGATATGAGTCAAGGGTATTTCATTATTCTATTTATAAAATAATGTAGTCTTATGAAGCAAGAGCCTTTTAGACTACGAACTGCATAACAGGCATAATTGATGTGAAAGGAAGTACCATAATCCACGCTGAGAAATGCAAATTAAAATGATTGTGACTTTTATTATCCCGTGTGGTAGAGTATCCTGGCAATAAGGCACGGTCTTCCTGGAGAAGCAATGCCAAACATTTCACCTCTCCCCTGGTGAGACAAAGACAAATGATTGAGTTGGATTTTTACTGTGCATCCCATCGCCCTTATTCCCTTTTCTGCTCAGCATCCAGTGTTTTTAGGAGAGGACGTGGTTTTCCTTGTGCTGACAGTAAGATCATTATTGATGCCAAATGCTGACTTCTTGCTGGTAGCCCTTACTCTCTGCTGTGTTGTGAGATGTCTCTGTTCTTCATCTGAGTGAAGAATTGCCTACAGTGAACTCAGGCCTGTCTTATGGACAAGTGCAGAGTGACAGGAGAACACAGATCAGTGCCTTAATGCAAACCCCGTGGCTCCAGAGAGCCCCTGAGTTTGGGCTCTGTGTTGCTGGTCCCCTGCAGCACAATGTTGTTCTGGTCCAGATGCCTTCTCTTGTTTGCTGGTTGAACACTGATTCGTGATGACAAACAGCGGATGGAGCGTGGCCTCTCCAGGAGACAAAAGTGGAATCACGTCTGAATTACTCTTAAGAATTGCTCAGGTGACCTAATTTTGCCTTCCGCAATCAATTTGCCAAAGGAACCACTACTTAGAGTGATACTGTCAGAGTTCAACCTGCAGTCTGCAAAAATGGTAACATTTAAGGCTGCTTTTCTTACCAAAAATAAGACAATGAAGGCAATGAAGTGTCCAATAAAATCCCAAACATGGGCATATAAACAAGCAGTATCACAGGAACTGTGTCCCTGGAAGGTTTTGGCAAACCTGTCCAGTCTGTCTCAGCATGGAAATGTTAATTCTGAGATGCTGCTGGTGTATATGAGGCATTTCATAGAATCCTAGAATTGTTCAGGTTGGAGAAGACCTTTAA
>VYZR01104293.1:0-18752 GCA_013400675.1 Oxylabes madagascariensis
AGAATTTCTTCCTGGTATCTAATTTAAACTCACCCTCTTTCAGATTGAGGCCGTTTCCCCATGTCCTATCATTACATGCTCTTGTAAAATGTCCCTCTCTAGCCATTTAGGTACTAAAAGGCTGCAGTAAGGTTTCCCTGAAACCCTCTCTTCTCCAGGCTGAACAGCTTCCAACTCTCTCAGCCTGGCCTCAGAGCAGAATTCCAGCCCTTTGAGCAGCTTTGTGGCTCCCCTCTGGACTTGCTCCATCAGGTCCATGTTATTACTTTAGGGGCCCCAGAGCTGGATGCGACATTCCAGGTGAGGTCTCATGAGAGTGGAGTAGAGAGGGAGAATCTGCTCCCCTGATCTGCTGTCCATGCTTCTTGTGATGCTGCCCAGGGTGCAGTTGGCCTTCTGGACCACAAGTACATATGGTGCCAAATCATGTTTAGCTTCTCATCTGCTGACACCACAAGTCTTTCTCCTCAGGGCTGTTCTCAATCCCTTCTCTGCCCAGCCTGTATCTGTGCTTGTGGTGCTTCATTTAGGTTGTTTTCCCTAATTTTGAAATACATGCATTTTCCATAGATTTTTCAAATTTTTTTGGAAGCATAGTTCAGTTCTCTCTTGCAAATTTACACCAGAATTGTGTGATTTGTGAAGGGCTAAACGTATGTGAAAGGGATTACTCATGGCCTTAGTGATTCCTTCACTGACAATGAAGACAGCATGATGAAAAATAGTAACATCGCTATTGTAACTGAGCAAGTTGTGGTCCAGATCATGGCCAAGCCTGTCCATCTGCAGGGAGGGAAGCAGAACTATCTCAGCAGCATGGTCGCATTCCCAGTCTGCGCCAGTGAGTGAGATCTGCAAAAAAGTGGGAAACAGGCAGATTCTTGGTTTTGTGATTGTCACTGTAGGACATAAGAAACCCCTGGAACAATGATTTTCAGAATAAATCATTGTTGTCCCATTTTGGGAGACCTAGCAGCAACATCTTGCATTAGCTGCAGAAAGAAGGCACTGTTGCCCGATCCAGTGTTCCCCTCCAATCCCAAGCCTAAGAACTTGGTACTTGGGAATCATTGTTCACTTCCAGTTTCTTATCATTCTCATCTCTCTTCTTGCTGTACTATCTGTCAGAAATAAAATGGAAATAAATGGACAGGTTTCTCAGTATGCCCATGTGCCTGTTTGATACCTGCCTTGTAGGATGTGTGATTTGATTTTTGAATAAGAGCATCTGTCTCGTAGAGCAGTGTCTCTGCAGTGGGAAGCTCTGTGCCATGTTCTGAATAAGGCAGCTGGATTTTTTGGTGACTTTTAATAAATTTCTCTGAGGTTTGATTTTTTTCCTCATGTAAAGAACAGCAGGTAATTCTAACTTGGTTGGGGAAGCCTGTGAGGAGGCTTAACATCATAGACTAGGCAGCGGTGTAGCAGAGCAGGTTTAAAACCGCGGTACAGTGTCTGTTCCCTCAGCAGCAGGGGCCATGCAGGTGGGCAGTGAGGTGTGTGGCAGTGCCCTGCTGGTGAAGGCTGCACAGGATCCAGCACAGGAGCTCTGGCAGCTCTGGCTCTAAGAGTGTTGGACGTTGTTTGTGTGCTGAGGCACCGACAGGCACCGTGGCTGAGGGGAATTCTTCTTTTAATGGCCTTAGCTGTTCTGAAAACAAATTGGACTGCACAACGAAAAACATTTAATTTGGAAATATTTATTTGTGGGCAAGTGAGCTGTGAAAATATAAATCTCTTGATTTATAAAACTCTCCCTGCTGTATCAACATTGATGGTACACAAGGCAGTTTCTTGCTGTGCTCTTTTCTTTCCAGGAAACCAGCAAATCCCAGGAAATATTCTGTTTTTCTTTAAAGCACAGCACTAATCATCTTGTTACAAGTTTATATCTGACAGGAACAACTTTGTGTTTGCAAATGTTTCATTTCTCTTGCTAAATAAGTTGTAGCTGTAACTCATTTGAAATCGAACACGAATTTTGTAGCAGCATACTATAAATTAACTATTAATTCAGAAGATTATTTTTTGAATGCTGAAATTTCAGACAATTAACTTAATAATGATTTTTATATTGGTTCCATCCTCAATACATAAACTGCTCATTACATCTTTGTGTTGTCTATTGATCCATCTTTTATACCAGTTTATTCCATTCTCCTGCTTACCAATTGCACCCACGAGCCTGAATTTATTGGAACTGTTAAATGACATTTAATGCACTGTAGCTGGGAAACAGATGCAGTAGACAAACCTATTATTATACTAATGGAGTTTTTTGAATTACATTTTGCTAAGCTCAGTGTTATCTTCCATGTTATTCTCAAACCCAATGACAGGTGGGATAGTTTAATATCTTCTGAGCTATGTACAGTTTTGGTCTGTTTGCTTAAATGAACCCATGGTTTCAGGCATTGTTTTCCGTTATTTCTAAAGAAGCTTAAATGTTTAAAACAGTTATAAGCGAAACAAGCAAGCAGCAAAATTGTTCTGGACTATGGAGGCAGTTTTCCTTTCAGAAATTTTAGGAAGCAGCAGTGCACTGCCCCAATTTCTGACAAAAATCATAATAAAATTATTTGGAAAAGTCTTTCTAGAAACATAAACCAGTACTAAATACAAAAAAGGAAAGTTCACCTAATTTCTGTGGAATTATGCAATTAAAAACTGAATTCTGTCTGCAGGTTGAAAGTTACATCATCTTTGAGAAGTAGGAAAAACCTCACACCAGAGGGACCTGCTCTGTCTTTCCTGAGAAGCAGCAAACGCCTGCATGTAATTATTAAATAGAAACATTGAATCTCTTATACTCCTGACTGAAATCACTGATAATTACCATTGACTAAGACTTCACATAAGTTTAAAGGTGCTTAAACAAACCCCAGTCCACCAAATTTTTTTCCATTCTTCTTATGAAATTCATCTGGCAGTCTCATTGGAGAACACTTTGCCTCCCAGAAGGTGCAAGGTGCAATTCATGCCTTGCCACCATTCTATTGTAGATAAACAAATGCAGAATGTCCAACCTTGTTCTGTCCAGTTAATAAGAAAGCAGAAGACGCCAGTCAGCAGAAAATTAGGGAAACCAGTTTCTCTGCAGTTGTGTAACGTCTCTCATGTTTGCTGGGCCAATGAGCACAGAAACACTTTATGTTATGTTATGTTATGTTATGTTATGTTATGTTATGTTATGTTATGTTATGTTATGTTATGTTATGTTATGTTATGTTTGTTATGTTATGTTTGTTATGTTATGTTATGTTTGGCTTTTTAGTTATAGGAAGAGATGATGACTCACCTTAATCTTTACCATTAACAAGAAGACAAATCTCCCTGTGGATAAGGGAGTTTTACCTGTAAACATAGTAAATATAGTATTAGCAGTATTAGCTGTGTGCTTGCTGTTCTAAGGGAAGCAGTCATACGATCAAGCTCTGCTGCTGAGGCCCAACATACTATGCAGTTAATAAAATCCATTGCAGAGGTGACAAGACCTCCCCTGAGAGCTGAGCTATCCATGCAATCCTCGTGCTTTTCCTTTGTAACAGAGCTTTTCATTCTCCTGCACTCTGCATTCATGGAAGGGGTTTGAGTCCCCCTCCCTTGCATAGCAGCAGGCTCTTGGCTCCTCACTGATGCTGGAGTGAGGAGGCTGCTGAACAAAGGAATTCCAAGAGCTTTTCATTTCCATGATCCAGTGGCACAGTTATTCAGCTCCCCTTTTCTTGATGAACTGGGTTGGTGCATGAAAGAGGGGTTATCTCATCAGCCACAGCCTATGTGGCACTGTCTGCTTACACCCTTTGTCACAGAGCCTGAAGAGAATCTATTACCATAGTCAACAGTTGTCTTGTACTGCCAGTGAGTCCTTCAGCAGCCTGTTTGGAGAGAGTGAGGCTGGAGAGTCACATTCCCTCTGTCCCCTGGGCTTTATTCACAAGGAACATTCTGCAGAGGTGTCAAGAGAAACCACAAGCCATCTTAGAAAACAGACCGGAGAACTCACTTAGGATTCATCAATGAGCTGAGTGAGACAGCAGAGCTTGATTTGCACCTTTCTGAAAATTGAATAAACATACCCCATGGATCATGTGCTGTTGCGAAGTAGGATACACCTGTCCAAGTGTATTTAATGTTTTCAAAAATCTCTTTACTTCTCTTTACTTCTACTTCTAAAGTAGGCTTTACTTCTGCAATTATTTCCTTTCCTGTCACATACTTTTTACTGACATGACACAGCTACTTCCCCAATAATAACTCTCCTGAAGGCATTTCACAAGCTCTTTAATATCTGAGGTCTTAGTATGAATTGTCCTGGACCTTTTAAGGAATTTACTCCTATGGGACACAGAAATGACCAAAGGAGATTTATAGTCATTCTTTGCAAGCATAGAGAAAGCCAGTCTTTGGCTAAGCTACCTCAAATTAGCATTATTGTGAGTTTGGTGGATATTAGTTATGTCATTACCTTTTCCACAATCACCTATTCTAATTTAGGTGTAAAAACCTACTTTTTCTCCGCTAAAGGAGACCTAATTATCGTCTATGTGGATATGTTTTAGGTTTGCACTCCAGATTCATTTGCTATTACTTTTAGTTGAAATATCAAAAAATGATGTTACAAGAGCATATATCTTTCCTGTGGTCTGTCACGAGCAGTCTTGCTTAATTTTAGGAATATTCAGATGTGGTTCTCTGATTAATTCTGATTTTTTTTCTAAATAAGAAAATCCCTCTGGAATTTACACATAATTTCAGTGCAGTCCAGTAATGGAGGTCATCCAAAATCAGAAGATAGAATGAGTGGAGAAATTAAATAGCTATCTCAGCCCAGTCAAATGGTAGAACACGTTTAAAAAGGAGGATCCTCTTGGTGGTTTTTTTTGCTGTTATTGTTGTTTTCCACTGTAAATTGTTGCAAATCTCGGTCTCTGGTATTTTTTCCAGCCTAAATTTCTATGCTGTTGGTGCCACTGGGAACTACTGGTGAGTCAAGAAAATCAAAATGGCTTTTCTGTGACATTTAAGAGGACTTTTTAAAAAAGGAGTTACAGACTGTCTAGGAATCACTATAAACCTCTGTTAGATGAATTATAGAAGAGATTTCAGTACTAGAAACTTGGCAGGACTTTGACCCAAATTATTTCAGTGCAACCTTGGTGATGGAAATCAAAAATATATTTATCCAGGAAGGGGCTGAATTATTCGTTATGGATGGGTTTATGTAGAGTTTTTCTTTTTAATGAGTGGTTTTCCAGGAGTAAATTTATGTAACTATAAAAATACAGACTTCTGCCTTTGATGACAGTTTCTTCCACTTGCTGTACAGCACCTGGTGTGATTTCCCTTCCTGGCTTTTAAGAAAAACTTTCACCAACTTTGTTATCAACAGTCATTGATTTTTGGTGATTAAGATGCTTAGCATGAGGACATGCTTGATACATTTGGGGACTGAGCAATTCCCATCACCCGAGATTTAAAAGGCCTCTCTGGCCTGAGGAAGAGCAAGATATACAACACCTCCGATCTGTTGGGTAGATACTGGAGTCAGCATTCCTCTCTCACGTGAGCACGAAATGTTTATGTTTGTATTTGCATAGAGTGCCTTTTATGAATAGTGAGTATGGTAATTTCTCATTGTTATTTTATTAATTGCCTGAGAACCAGGGCTATTCCGAGAACTTTTTAGGTAACTCTTGTATATTCCCTGATTGGCCTATCTTGAAAAATTCAGTAATTAAACTGTATGGTGCTATCTGTGCAATCATTTAATTGTATTTGTCCCATTTGCTTATCTGTGTTTCCCTCAAAGCTCTGAGTGTGGATGAGAGAACTGCTGAGAGTTCAATAAGGTGACATTTATGTGTCTATCTATGAAGTTTACTGAATTTCCATCCTTTCACTGCCACCCTTACTCGCTCACCTCAATCACAATTGCATTTGAGAAAAAGCAAATGTAATTCACACTCCCAAATGAGACTCTTTCTGCTATAAATTTATCCCTTTCTGCAGTTTATGTTATTTTCCTTTCTGCCCTCATGTTGAAATGATATTTAGATATTGTATTTGAAAAAGCTAGTGATTTTTTCAAGTCTTTCTAGCTTTTTATCCCTATCACTTTCAAACATAGATGGGTCAGTCAGTTTAGGATAGACACCATTTACTTGAATTACAAATATAAAAAAAGTCATATGACTCATTTCTCATCTTTATTCTGCAGTGTTACCTTCCCAAAGCCAAGGGCAGCCTGGAGTGTGTTCTAAAATAATAGGAGATGTCTTCATGTAAGCTTCTCTAGTTGACTTGCTAGAGAAGGCATTCTGTTGCAACTTTACGGCCAGTAAAAAATCATAATTTATAAAAAAAAGGAACAGTTTCTTTTCTTTTTGTTACTCATTCACATCTGAAAATGGTCATTGGAATATTTTTATAAAGACCTGCCTGAGGAATAAATACTTAAGAACAAGGCAGGTTAAGTTGCCAAGTAACTGGGAAAAATAACTTGAAGTTGCAGGGCAGTTGGATGTGAATTGCTTATTTATATTGTCTTCTTTTATTTACATTGTAATTTTGCACTTCTTGAAACAAATATTCAGATTTGGAAGAAATTGTTCTGTAAGCTAGATGTAGATACAAACCCACTTCAAAACTGTCTTGCTTTTGATTCTATTATTATTTTATTTATTAACTGCTTTACCAGGCTTGCTTCACTGTTTTTACCTCTTCCTTATGGCAACTATCTTTTGCAATTCTAACTTTGCAAGACCCATGTGCATGCCATCATGTCATATCAGTTGCAAAATAGCCATTGTTTGAACTTGTCTAATGCTGAAGTCCAGGACTTTCTTGCTGTCTTATTCCAGCTGTGGAGTCAATGGGATGCCCAAACAGGTGAACAGCCATTTTTTTGGCATAGCTCTACTCTACAAGAAAGTGAAGGAACTGGATGAGAGTTGTGAAAATGCTGGGAACAGCAGTGGAACCTTCCTCATGGGTTGCAGTGTTCCCTCTGTGGCTCCTAAGTGAGACCCGTGTGAAGAACTAAAAGCCACCAGGCTCTGTCACTGTTGAGTTGTGTCACTTGTATTAAAGTCCATCAGGGATAGAGTGTTCACTGCATGGACCATACTGCTCAATAGGAGTTTAAAAATGATGGTGACACTGACTTCTGATGGGTAAAGGCATAACATAGGTAAAGGTTGGGTGAATCTGATCAAAATTTCAAAGGCTGAGAGAAAATACATGAAAAACAACCTCAATAATAATAGAAGCTCCATAATTTGAGGTGGCTGTGTAGAGGTTTGCTGTTAACACTTCCCCCAAATCAGATTATATTTACTAGGGAAAATTAGAGATTTGTGTGGGTGCAACAGGAGAGAAATGCATGAGAGCTGTAGCAAAACTGTGTGGATGCAGAGTGTGTAGTATAGCCCTTCCCAATTAGTCTAAGTGGAAGATTGCAGTGCAAAATAACTTTCTAACTTGGATAAACTGTAGCACATACTATGATGTTAATATCATGCTGAACTTTCTGAAGTTCATAAAGTGTATTGTTGGAACTAATTAATATGCTGCTTTTTTTTAATATTCCAAAGGCCTCAAGTTAGTAGTTTGATAATTAGGCTGTGTTTCGTATTTAGATACAAATTGCAGATAATTAGAAATGCTGAGATACCATGCAGGTCAAGTGGGCACCATTATTTGAGCTATTTAAAGCATTTTAGTGGTAGCTGATAAAGTGCAAGGTAAGCTGGACAGAGTGGTTCTTTTCCATTATACATTAAATCTGTAGGCATAAATAGAGTTACATTTTTCTACTCCAGTTAAAAGAGACTGAAACTCACCATAAGTTGCTACAAGTAGTAATTGACTATTGCTGACAGCAGCATCTCCTCATGACGAGATGTGTTAGGCTTTTCAGGAATGAGCTGTCGTTTTGTACTTTGTGCTAGGATGAAAAAGAAAGGCAGTTTTTAACAATGCTAACAAGCATGTCAAATTGCTTTCCAGAAATCCCAGTTTCTTAATTTTTATAAGTTTAAATTAAACTGCTTTTATGTCCTGCTGCCTTCTTTCGGTTCCATCTTCCTCTGCTGCCAAAAGGTATTCAGCTCTGCCTGAGGTTTGTGTCAAGAAGTGCCTTAATACAGTCCGATGTCAAATATAGGCTATGGTATGGACGTGCTCTGCAGTAACAGTAACAACAAAGTTACAGAAATTTTAAAATATAGCAATCAAAATTTCAAAACAATTTGCGTTGGGTCTTTTCCAGACAAGTTTTTGAAATTTTGGACGCTCATGCTCTGCAAATTAAACATTTTCAGTATCTCAAGTAAAAGAAGCCTTTATAAATGAAAGCAGTCAGGTATCTTGGAGAATGTTGAGAAAGGAGTTTTCTGCCAGTATCTCCAGCTACTTCACTTAACAACTGTTTCTCGCAAATTTTCCTTAGTATTACCTTGCCTCCAGTGCTTAGAACATACACATTTTCCTGAAAAGGCTATATTGCAAATCACTATAGGGAGAGGAAAGGACAACAAATTCTAATTTGTTGTGACAAATGATATTTTTTCCATTTTTGAGGAGAAATGAAAGCTGATGCTGACCTGTTCTGAAAACAGTAGCCTGCTGAGGAAGTGGAGACCTCCAGACCTTGGGATATTATGATACAGAAGAAAAGAAAAATTGTTTCCAGTATCAAATTGTACAATATTTAGAAGCAGGTGCCCTTTGGGCAGGTTTTTAAATTAAATTGCTGCATGGGAGCCTTTCCTCGCAAGTGAAATAGATCATGTGTAGCTGTGCTTGAGCAGAACACATTCCTCCTAGGACCTTTTTGCTGCATGTAATGAGGAGAAGCTCTTACTGGCTAGTGACAAGTATGAGACAAAGGGAATGAAAAAGTTCTAGTCCTGATTTGAGTACCTTTTACACTTGTAGAGGGCACTTAACAGAAAGGTTAAGTGTTATTTGAACCTAGAGTAAAAGACTTGTGTGATTTGGATATTCAGGGTCAAGTTTACGGATTGTGTTACCATTGAATTGGTCAGGTTGGAAAGGACCACAGTGGATCATCTGGTCCAGCCTCCCTGCTCAAGCAGGGACAGCCCAGAGCACACAGCACAGGATTGCATCAAAGCAGTTCTTGAATATCTCCAGTGAGGGAGACTCCACAACCTCTCTGGGCAATCTGTTCCAGCACTCAGTCATCTGCAAAGTAAAGAAATTCTTCCTCATGTTCAGGTGGAGCTTCCTGTGAGTCTGTTTCTACCCATTGCCTCTTCTTCTGTTGGTTGGCACCACCAAAAGGAGCCTGGCTCCAGCCTCTTGACACCCCCCTCTTAGATATTTATACGCATGAACGAGTCAACCTTGCAGTCACCTCNGTCAGCAGATTTAGAAAAAAAATAATAATTATAATTTAGCTTTTTTATTTCTATAGTTTTTCTCAGTCCTTCCACAGTATTTTGTGTCCTCAGTGATATACACAATTCTCTCAAAGTCTAGTATGATGAAGTGTGTAACTGTGTTAGTACAGCAACAAAAATCAGATCAGGTCAAGAGAAGATGCTAGATATTGTTTTTAATTCAAGAACAGAAAGCTGACCTATGCAATTCATTGGGCCTTCTGGAGGAGAGTAGTAGTGACAGAAGAGTTTCCAAATGGTACCTCTGGGAATATTGAGAGCCACCAAGAAGAATACAAACAGCTGGGAGTTCAATTTATGCCATTCAATTTCCAGTCATTAATATAGTTTAGTGCGCAAAAGTAGGACAAATATTCTTGTTCTTGTGGTTTTTTATAGGGGAATGTTATATATAAGGGCCTGAGTTGATTTTTTTTTTTTTAATGGATACAAAAAACTTCCAAACCTAAGATTTCACAGAAAATATGGAGTATTTGTGAAATGGGTCCTTTACTGCTGTTTTACTCTTAACTTAGTTTAATGGACTATAATGGAGCCAGGCATGGAGTCAGATCCCTATGGAAGCAGAAGGAATGTGTCAGAGAGAGAATGCCCTCTGCTTTGGTGCCTCGTGGGTTTTGTGGATGGAGAGAGTCCCTGTGCTGCATGGGGATACAGCTCTAACAGTTTCTTTTCCACAGTTTCTGGTTTTTTACAAGTGATACACACAAATTAAAGATGCTTCCCCTGTCTAAATAGAAAGAAACACATTCATTGAATCTATCATTGCTGGTATACTCAGTTATGTGTTTAATCAGGTTCTTGCTGTTTTTCAGCCCGACTGAAGCAGCAGAAAGCATTCATCTTGTACATAAAAATGTGGAATTGATGCCTGATGGATTGGTCTCTCACCATTCTTCTCAATGTGACAGTTTATTATGTTGCCTTTCGCATTCTCTCCTGCACTTGTATTCCTCCTGTATTTCTCTCTCCTGTATACATGCACTTCTTAGCTAAAACCAGACGACAACTATATATACTGGATATGTAAAGGAGTTTATTTCTATATATGCTGCATTTTCCCCCATCAAGTGAGGGCATTAAAACAAATTAGAACATTGCTTAATGTCGTGTAAAATTATTGCCATATGAGCAATCAATTAACAAGATAAAATGTGCAATAATGCCTTAAAGGTGAAATGTGGGAGCTTTTAATAAAAAAGACAGTGTGAAAAAAAAAATCCTTCCTGGTCCTCAAATCATTATCAGAGTATACAGGCAGACAACCATGACAAGTACATTTTATTATATGTGCCTTAAAGATCTCTTCCTTCATTACTGTTTTCTGTTTCTAATTGACTATCCATTCTCATTAAAGCTGATAAAGTTTATGTAGGGAAGGTGATTCCAGAAAGGTTGACCAAGAGGTGTACCCCATCCCTAGGTCCAAAATGTAACTCTTGCCTTTGGGTACTAGAAATTGCCTCCTTTTTCTTACCTTATGCTAAGGACAAAGGCTGGCTCCAGAATGTGACTGAGGGCTCCAAATTCAAAGATGCAGGCAACACAGGTGATAAGATGCCAATTCTCCCAGGAACCATGACAGTCAGCCTGTTCCCTTCTGTGTTTGTGAGGGAAGTGCAGATGCTCACCATCACTTACTGCTGAATGTCTGTAAGGTGACAAAGGTCTGGCAATCCATCTAGCAAGACTGAAGTCATGCCACTAACAGTGCCTTCCTTATTGGTGTGTTGGCATTTTCGTATTAAATACAACTCATACCACAGTTCCGAAGAAAATTGCTGCCGGAAGCTTGAATTAAATGTAATCTGAGCAATCTGGCAGGTTTTGTTTAAACATATATAACATACTGAGCTTACACATGAACCACACTGATGCGATTTTAACTATCTTTTGGATGTGTATAAAGTCTGTTTTCAAAATATCGGGGTGGCCTAATACCATCTAGAATGTGACCTTAAAATTTATCGTCTTATATTCTTAGCTCTTTGTGTGAGCACTGTTTCCTTTGAAAGAGAGAGACAATGTACTGCTTGGGGACATTTCCAAAGATGGTCCAAGGGGCAGGCTCAGGCCCTGAGCATGGTGTGTAGTCATCCCTCACCAGAGCTGTACATCTGAGACTCTGTCTGACTTATGACAGTATTTACCAAAAGCCCACCTAGGAAAAAGACTAGACAGAGGATTCATTATTTTAATTTTATCTTGGCTCCTATAGTATTGAATAGGATCTCAGGTGAAACTGGTACTGAGTCAGCAGTGTATTTTTCAGTCTGAGTTGTCTTCTTGCTTTCTCAAATACTCAGAATTTTAAATGTTGTGATGTCCTAGCCACAAAATATCCTGCATACAGAAGACAGGGAATTTCCATAATTCCATTCCATTTTTAAATCCAGTATTTTTTTTCTAAATCAAAGCCCATTTCTTAAAATGCATTTTAGGATCTGTAAAGAAAAGGGATTTATTCTGTGGTGCTTTGTTTGTGTATGTGTACGAAGACCTTTGTTCCTTGTATATGTTCCTCATACCAGTGTGCATGCAAGTTTTTATTCAAACTTCTGTTTTGGTGCTGTTCTAATGCAGGCTTTTTGTGTTCAGTGAAAATTTTGTTCTTTATGTATAAATTCAAGTCCTAAAGGCAGCCTGCCTCATTAAGAATGCACTTAATTAAAAAACAGTAGTTTCTTTTCATTGTACAGAATAATTTCAACAAATATTTACTGTGTAATGGATGCATATAAAAATTAATTGGTCAAAGCTTTTGCTAATATCTTGTCCATTCAGCATTAACGTTTATTTCAACCACAACTCCAGTTTATGGTGGAAGTTGTACAGAAAGATAAAGAAACAGTCTCTTCCTGGGGAAGCCTAAAGCCTAAAGGATTCATGTGGAAATGATGACACATAGAGCTCAACAAATTGAAACCAAATCAACAGTAAACTTTGATTTGTGTCTTAGTGGACAAAATTTAGAGGCATTTACTGGCACTGTTTCTGTTCAAGCTCCAGTGACGAGAGAAAAATCAGTTATAGTACTAGCAAATGTGTGTGTTTAAAGGGATAAGTGTAAAGAGTCTGTTATAAAACTGATAGATTTGTTTTGACACTGATAGTAATTTTTAAAATATATGTATTATGTTGCCTTTCCTTTGTAAACGAGGTTGCAAATTAAAAATGTATTACTTCACTTGACAAGCAAAGTGCTTCCTGAGTGCAAGACTTGAAGCCAGTAATGTATGGTTACTATACCTCTTCGACTTGTACAGGAAATCTGCCTAAGATTTTGATTGCAAGACAGTAGCTGTGCATATTTTTTAATTTAATATTTGTTTTTTTTCAACATGTCCCTCACTGTGGCAACATGAGGCTGTAGAGTTGTGCACTTGCAAACCTATTTGCAGGCATTACTGTCTGTGGTTTGTGGAATGCACAATTTGATGTAGTATGCTTGTCTTTGCAGATGTCTTTGTCTGAAGGACTTGATTGAATGAGTTGTCATATCAGGAAACTCAGTAAGTCAATTTGTTATACTGATATTCCTGTAAAATACATGAGGACTGAGCCAAGAGCTGCTGTGTTCCAAGAGGTGTTTCAATAGTCCTGTCTGATAAATCAGATTGAATTGTGATCAGTTAAGTGCTGTATCTTGAATTTCCTTCCACTCTTACTTTAGACTATGAAGGCTGAGTTATACAAAATCCTCTCACAAACCTCATGACTTGAAGTACGAGGAAATGGAAAGGAAAGAGACAGAGAAAGAGAGGGATTGACTTAACAGTTATGCATCAAGCAACCTTTAGTCTTGTCTCTCTGTGCAGAGTGTACATGGCTGAAGTGTGAAGAAAACTGCTTCACAAACAGTAGGAATAATTAAACTGTCACCTGTACAAAACTATGATTAGCAACAGCAGTAGCTATTGAAATATACTTAATTATTGACTCGGCAATTTCAGTCCTTCCTGCTGTGAACACCACAATATCTGAACTATTAGTAAAAGCAGCAGGTAGCTGTACCATGTTAGCTCATATGAAAAAGATCAAATCAAATCTGGTAAGGATGTTTTAAAATGGACTTTATATGTTGTTGCATTATCAGCACATACTGTGAGGGACTGGAGTGCAGAACAGTACTAGAAGTTGTGTGATTCCTTCATTGCATCTGAATCCAAATCTAATGGATAATATGTGTCCTGAGGAGAGCGTCGTTTTAAGGCTTGCTGGCCTGTGAGTCTTGGCTCAGAACTGGGAAGAGAAACAATTTACAAATCATCTGAGGAGCTTTTTGTATCTGCAGTTGGCCCTTGTGATCCTTACTTGCTCTTTGACATTGGCATCTGAAATGCAGCTTTGCTAAGAGTATATAGGCCTTGGTAACCCAGAACTGAGTTTTTGCATTCCTCAGTGAATGAAATTGCTTCAGAAAATGAAGTACAACACATAAGTGCTTCAGGTTATTAGTGTTTTACATAATATAGGTAATTTTGATGATGGGTTTTTAAGATCAACGAGTATTTGAATGGAAGAATATATTTCTGGTTTCTGCTATTAATCACTTTATGAGCTTAAGTCTAAAATTATTAGTTATGATTAGGAGAAATTCTACTCACGATGCATGAAGTCTGTTGCCTCAGTAATTGTTTAGGCCAGGGTACCTCTCTGCCTGGGAGAATTCACCCTCTTGGGCCTAATCCAAAAGACTTCAAAACAGTTAACATGCAGCTTTTCTTTAGTTTTTGCTGCTTTAGGTAAATAATTAAATCTGATTATTTCACAATAGGGATATTTTGGAATGAGAAGAAGATTGCATTGCTGAAACTATGATTTCTTCCAGCAAATACAAGCTGCAGTTTCTCTTGTGAGAAGCTAATTTGACTGTACACACAGAATTAATTGGGTGATGAGGTGGTCTCTTGGGATGTGGGAGATGCTGTCAAAACTTTGTCTAGAATTAATCAGAATGGATGGTTGTGCTGTGGTCTTCTCCATCCTGGGCAAGTGCCCTGAACATAGAACTATTTATTTTTCTTATGGAAGGATGAAAAAGTTGTTTGGTAGAATAAATCTTCCCTCCCTCCCATAATTTCAAGTATACTTTTCAAAAGTCTTTTTCCTTTCCTTAAATAGATGCAATTTTTGTCAGATTTGCATGAGCTAGGGTTTTGCATTTGACTCCATCTTTTCACCAGTTTCCCACAAGTATGTGTCATGCCCTATTGCATTTTAGAACTATTATTACTATATTTAGAACCATGTTCTTTCTTACCATTGTGGTCTTAATCCTTTATACGGTGGCCGTATGCTGCCAAAAAAGCTGTACATTTAATTAGTAATGATGCTGGTAGATTTTAGCTCATCAGGCAGGCCTTCCTCCTGTTTTTATTTCTGAATGGCTTTCAGAATGCTGTTTTCTTAAGTAAGAAAGTTGAACATGTCTTAAGCATGTTGAAAGTATCTTATGTGAATGAGAGAAAAACAATATTCTCAGAGGCTGTTGATAAAATGTAAACAGCTAGCTACTTTAAGTGGGAAAAATCCTTTTCTTTTAAATGGAGCTAAACCAGTTTATCCAGCAGAATTTCTGGTGTAAAATAATTTTTTCTGTTTATACATTTCTCCTCATTGTAGAAGAATGTGGAATAACCAAGCCTGAATATTTGATGCCGTGTAAGTGGACCTGCAAGAGTTTTCTCAGTGATTATATACGTTCACTGCACTCCCTGCTTTCCAGTGCAGAAAGATCATTTTTGCAAGGTAAAATACCAGTTTGACCTTGTATACCCATCTAATTTCTGCCCTCTCCAGTGAGATTTCCCTCAGGGCTGCCAGGTGTGGATTAGATTTTCCTTCATAATGAAGAATAAAGCAAGCATTGTTACATCATTAACTGATCATCAGACAGCTACTATGTAGAAGGTGCACTGGGCTTTTACTGTCTTTTGTCACTGCACTCGAGTGATCCAAAAGCAAAATAGGTTTTTTTGCTATAAAGCCATTCGGCATCTTCCCTTTGCTTTTCAGCTCAGGTGAATGAAATCATGGGCCACACTTAGAGCTCATCACTGCTGACCAGGTGGTGTCCCACAGCCAGCTATACAGCTGCAGTGGGACAGCTTTGCCCCTGCAGCCCAGGGGTGCTGTGCTGTGTGAGTGGGATGTCTGTCAGTCTCATGTGCTGCCCCATGGGTAGTGAGGCTGGCAGGGGCATGCACGGGAGTTGTCCTGGTCCCATAGCCTGGCTACCCAGGCACCCAAAACAAAGAAGAAGGCTTCCTAAAGGATTCTCCCCAGGAATAGAAAAGTTTCAAAAAATATTTTGCTGATTGAATGGTTGTTGGAGGAATAGGAATGCAACGAGGTCGGGGAGTATGCCTGGAACAGCAAAGTCAGAGGTGCCTCCCCAGTGAATCTGTGTTGTGCCTAAGTCAGATGGGCAGTGGAGCTTTTGATTAAGTTTTTCCTGTGGAATTGCTTTCTAATTAAGCTTGAGGCAGGTGCCTGAGTGCCTCATTTTCAATTCTTCTGGTAGCACAGCATCTGGAGGAGATCAGTGGGAAATGTGACATCTTACACCATTCATTTTCATTGGCACCCCTCACCTATAGAAACACAGTATATTGCACTCCTCCAGCCTCTGAGCCTAGTGTAAATTGTTACTGTTCCCCTTCTCATTTTTTATGATATCTTTCTGATTTCTGCTGTGGATAAGTAGGTGGTGCTGTCAGATTCTGTCAGGTACTCACTGAAGTACCATGAATGAAGGTGCTTTGTTGGTGAACGTTCCATTACCTTGAATGGGTTTTGGCATGAATGTGCTATTTCTCCTTTACTTATTTGTACTTTCTTCTTTTATTTGGCTGGGTCTCCTTATGATTTTTCTAATCTATCTTCCATCACTCTTCCCAGTTTCTTCTGTATTTTGCTGAATTTCTACTTCCTTCTGCTCTCCCTCCTCATTCAGAATATCCTGTAATGTAGCTCTGTGACCAAGAAAGAATTTTAGAAAGAATAAATGGAGTTATTTGCCATTTTACATTGCCGTTTTACACTTAATTTTTTCCCTTTTTACTTTTTTTTTTTTTTCAGAATTAGAATTAATGGTTTTTCACTCTCACTTTCCTTTCTTTTTACTCTCAGGAGTTACTTATTTGAAAACAGAGAGAATTTAGACAAATAGATATTTCTTATTTTTGCAAGAGGCAGGTAGTTGTCCACCTTACTCTGCATATGCTAGTTTTGGCTTGGGAAATCCTGAGTTAGGGCTGAAGTCGTTCTGTCATCTAGAGCACATAATAGCAGGTCTAGATGCTTCTGTTAGTCCTGCACCTCCCCTAGAAGTTGTCCAGAAACCTTTGTAGTTGAAATGTTTGTTTACTCCTGGTTCTTAGGGTTTGAAAAACAAATTTATTTTACTTGCTTTTAGCCTTTTTGAACTGGAGCATACTCTCTCTTTCTTCGTCTGCCCAGTTACTTGGCTTGTTTTAAACAGACCTTTATGTTGTTTACATATTGAAAATTGTTTCTCTTGTTGTTGGCATCACCTCTGAAGTTCTGTTTCCATTATGGCTTTTCATTTTATGTCCTGTTGCTCTCTGCTCTGAAATACTGGACGGGGGTTGAATTTGTCCTCTCTGCTTCTAGAAGACATTCAGAGGAGATTTTTTTTGCTCCCCTTATTGATCCTTTAAATAACATTTTCTCTCCAGTCCATGCAGTTTAGCTGATCAATGGTGTGGCACAACAGCTATAATGTGTGAGTTTCTAAGAAAAGCACATTCTAAAAATGGTTTGTCCGGCCTACTCTCCAGATTTTTATGCATAACTTCTTCTCAAATAATCCACAAACCATTGACACAGTATTAATGGGAGAAAATCCAATTGGCTCCATTTCTTCTGCTTCATTAACAGACTAAGCACGCACAATGTTTATTTAGATCAAACAGCATGTTTTGTAACAAAACCAAACAGTGATGTCCTCTACAGAGCAATGACAACAGTCCTTCAGAACACACAGGTTCCCCCTTCGTATGCAGGGTGGAATTCTAATCTGTACTCAAATCAGCCACTGTGCTCTCATCCTCAGTATCATGAAGGATTTGCTTATTAAGTATATTTTCAGTGTTAAGATATGTATTGTTAATATAGCCCTGAATGCTAAAACCTTTTAAATTTTGAAATTGTAGCCTTTGTTTAGCAGTGTATTCGTCGGCAGGTTTTGAAGATGTTGTGCTACAAAATGAACCATTTTAAGGCAAATATGATCCCTGAAAATCACCTCCAATACAGTTTTATATGCAAGGTGAGAGCCTTCCAAAAGACTGAATGAAATAAATTAGCTCTAGCTATGTAGCACTGCTCCTGCCTCACTGAACTGAGAGCTGAACTGAAAGGCATGTCAGACTCCACAGTGCTGTTACATTATTCTGCACCTCTGGAGAAGTCTCTATGGTCAAAACCAAAGAATATCTCTTCTGCCGAAGGATAAAATGGGCAGAACTTTCTGCTTTCTGGAAGTTCCTGATGTCACTTTGCACTTTGACCCAGTGTTACTACCCTTATGCAGCTAATAAGCGAAGTTTGTGGGAATCAGGATACCATTTGGGCCAGAATCTTGCTAAGTTTCTATCAGATTAAATGATTAGACCCTGCCTACCCTCTGCTGTTTGATTGGTGCTAGCTGCCTTCAGAGCTGGCCTAGCACTGACTGGATGGGAAGAAATTTCACCTGCAAATATTACACAAGCAGCTGGTGCACCTGCCAGTACCAAATTGCAGGTTAAAATGCCTTCTCAGCCAGCACAAATATTAGTGACCTGTGAAAAGAAAAGGTTGTGAGATATAAGTCATTTAAGGTGCAAACAACCATGCAGTTTCAGCAAGAAGGAACAAGAGAATGATGCAAAATTCAAAGTTGAAGCATTACTTATAGTGAATTTTTGAGAGATATGTACATATTTCTCACTGTGCTGTGCATGTGTATATAGACAAATACCTGAATCCTAATGCATTCAGAGTTTGTGTGCTGTGGTTGATTTTAGCAATCACACAAGTCCTAAAGGACAAATACAATTTTTCCTTGACATTTGCTTCTGTACTCAGATATGGAAGAGAATTAATTTTTATAGGCATTTTTCATTTTCTGCACTTGTGTGGTTACAATCCAGAAGGGAAAAAGGAAAAAGAAAACAGATTAGAATTATGTACCAGTCTTGTTCGTGAGGGTGCTATGTAGTTTTGAGAGAAACTATTTCAGCAGTGATTATATGGCTGAATGTTTTTCGATGGTGAGAAAATACATCTGAGACTTTTGTGACCTTTTTTTTTTTA
>VYZR01104298.1:1724-12638 GCA_013400675.1 Oxylabes madagascariensis
AGCGAACCACTGCGGCGACCTCTGCCCCCGGGGGGGGGGGAACATCCCCGCGCATGCGCCCGGCCGGAGCGTTGCTAGGGCGCGCGTGGTGACGGCGGGGACACGGCCGGGACCCGCCGGGCCCCGCGGGCGGCCGGGCCGCTGGCGCCTGCCCGCCGCTCCGCAGAGCGCTCCGGCAGCCCCGCGGAGCCTATGGAGAGCGGCCCGCGCAACGCCATCGTGTTCAACGCCTCCAAGGGCGAGAGCTTCACGCCGGCCGGCGGCTACAAGGCCCTGCGGAAGAGGCTGCGCGGCAGCTGGAAGGTGCAGAGGTGAGGGGCGGCCCTGAGGGCACGGAGGGGACCCGGCGGGGGTGTGGGGCCCGCCTGGGGTACCCGGGCGGCCTTTGGGGATGGATCTCTGAGCTGAGGCCGCTCTCTCGCGTCGATTGCGCCCTGTTGCATCCTCCGCCGCTGTGGGATGCTGTGCGGGGTTCTTGGGAGCTGCGGCTCGCCTGTGCAGGGATGGAGTGTGAGGTGTAAGGATGGAGCTCCTCGTGCAGGTTTGTGAGCTTGTCTCGATGTGGAGCTTGGGACAAAAAGAAAGCAGGGATTTTGTAGAAGGTACTGTTTACCTGACCGCAGGAAAATGGCACGGCGTGGAGCTGTTTGGGAGAGGAGATCAGGGAAAGGTTCTTTGTGGGAATAGGAGACAAGAAAGAACTGCACCTACACGCTGAGCCGTGCTGGAAAAGAGGCAGCTTTATTTACTTTTTTGACATTTTATAGAATTCCGAAGGTGACAGTGGATTGGAGGGTGAAGCTGCCACCCCTCCAACACACTGGTCAGACTAACAGTTCGTCAACTTTCTCCTCCTCTATAAAAATATGAAAACAAACCATTTGTTGATACTTGAAAGCGTGAGAACTCCTGTTACAGAAACAAAAACAATTCAGAAGGCTGAAATCGGGGCAACAGTTCTTCCCCAGAGGGTGCTGGCACTGCCCAGGCTCCCCAGGGAATGGGCACGGCCCCGAGGCTGCCGGAGCTCCAGGAGCCTTTGGACAGCGCTGCCAGGGATGCCCGGGGTGGGATTTTGGGGTGTCTGTGCAGGGACAGGGGCTGGGCTCTGTGACCCCAGTGAGTGCCTTCCAACTCATCTTATTCTATGAAATGTGGCCAGACCAAAAAGAAGAAAAAGAAAAATAATAGGAAGCTCCTCAGGTGCAAAGTTTAATAGCAGCATTTCTGGATCTGCCCCAGTGCCTTGTCATAGGAGTGTTACTGTTTAGCTGGTTGACATTTGTGAGGATTATTTTTGCTCAAGTTGTCAGCTTTAAACCCAGATAAAAGGATGCGAAGTGACTCTAGTGATTTGCTTTGTGTTCATTTGCCAGTCCTTTATAAAAAAAAAAAAACAAAAGCAAAAAGTTGTGGTTCAGGACTATATCCAAGAATAATGCGTGTCTTTATTAATCTATTCATAGCTTAAAAGATGAGATCACATCTGAGAAATTGCTTGGGGTGAAATTGTGGATTACTGCAGGACCAAGAGAGAAGTTCAGTGCTGATGAGGTAAGAAGTCAATAATTGTTTTCAAGTTAATTATGTTTTAAAATTTGCTTAAGTAGAAAAGAACAAGACAGAAGACTTCGCTGTAATGCTGCTTTAAATGAATTCATATAATTTGGAATTTGAACATTTTTCTTATAGGATCAAGTTAAATGCAAGGAGTCGAAATCATTTCTCTCATCTCAATATAACTTCATGCAGTTTTGTGCGTAGCTTCTCATGTTTGTTTGTTTTTTTTTTTTCTCCCTGGATCTTTGTTGATTTCTAGTTTTCCGTCCTGAAGAAATTCCTGGAGGATGGTGGGGCCATCCTGGTGATGCTGAGAGAAGGTGGAGAGTCCCGGAATGGCACAAATATTAACTTTTTGTTAGAAGAATATGGGATCATTTTCAATAATGGTAATGGGCCTTACTGCTACCTTCAGTCATCAATTTGCAGCAAAATTGAAAAAACAGGTTCAGCTGTTGTGGATACAAGCCAAGCAGATCTTTCTCACAAAGTGTCTTTTGACCTAAAAGATTTTTTTTCTTTAAATCTGCATACACATGGTAATATTGGAGCACGGCAAAGGCTTTCCATAGATAGAGTACATGGACAACTTAGCCTTTTCCATTCCTTTGCTAGTTTTTAGTTTTATTTTACTAAAAAAATAACTCTAGGGAAATTCTTGATTAAAAAGCCCTTAATTTAAAACATTTTCCACATATTTTAAAGGATTGAATCACTTAATGTTCACCATGAATAAGAAGTGGCACTTTTCTTTAGCAGACCAATAAAATGTCATTCATTAGTTTTGAGCTGCCAGTGTGGAAAAAAACCCCAACAACCCAAGGCAAGTGTGTCTCAGTGTACATAAAATATTTGGAGTCTTTGGTGGCTTTTCTAGACCATGCCTTTTTTTGCATCAATAGGATTCAATTCATCAAGTGTTTGGAAGATACATTTGAAAAACAGAGTTGTAAAAGTTGATACAGGCTGTTTTAACTGGATCATCTTTTTGTCTCTTTTGCTTTGCAGAAGATGGTGATGTGCTTAAATTTTTGTATTTTTATTTGAATTTGTAAACATATTCCTATCCTAAATCTATTTTGTCCAAAAGGAAACAGTAGTGAAGGCTGATTTCAGTTCTTTTGGTGGCCCAATGCCAGCTTTGTGGTGTTAGAAGCAAACACACAGGGAATCCAAGAGCTAAACTAATTTTCCTTTGCTAAATCTAACACACTGATCAGCTAAGATGTAAATTTCTGTATTTTTTTGTTTTTCCAAGATGCTGTAGTACGAAATGTGTATTACAAGTACCACCACCCAAAAGAAGCACTAATCTCTGATGGAGTTTTGAACAGGTAAATATTTGGGGGATGTGAATCTTCACAGGAAACTCTCGTAATCTGGATTGTTTTCAGTAAGGTTTGTTTTTCAATATCTCATAGGGGAATCAGTAAAGCTGCAAAAAAAATAGTGCTTGAGACAACAGATGAAGATGGAAGGGGCCATGACTCACAGTAAGTGTTTTCTCTGGGGAAACTGATGTGAAAATATGTAGGACACCTCAGAATTAGCAGGTTTGTGATTAGCAGCAGTACACTGTGCTTATGGTGAGCTTTTCTAATGCATTTCTTATGTTCTTATGCTTCTTGGGTTATATCTGGAAAGGAGAATCTGTTTAGTAGGGATTGGTAACCACTGAAGGAGCAGGAGGGGTAGGTTTGGAAAGGAATTACTGTTCTCATGACTGTAGAAATTGGAGACAGGAAAAAACTGCACCTACACGCTGAGTCGTGCCGGAAAAGAAGGAATTTTATTTCCATCTTTGACATTTTATAGAATTCCAAAGGTGACAGTGGATTGGAGGGTGAAGCTGCCACCCCTCCAACACACTGGTCAGACCAACAGTCTGTCAACTCTCTCCTCCTCCATGAAAATATGAAAACAAACCATTTGTTGATACTTAAAAGCGTGGGAACTCCTGTTACAGAAACGAAAAACAATTTCAGAAGGCTGAATCAGGCAACACATGACCAGATCTTTTTTGCCTCTAGTCTTTGGGTTTCAATTTGAGTTCTGTGAATCTGTCCAGCCTGCCTGGTGCATGCAGGTGCTTATGGAATTTCTGTGTTTCCTGCAGAGCTCTCACCTTTGTTTATCCTTTCGGAGCCACGCTGAATGTGATGAGCCCAGCAGTGGCAATTCTGTCCACGGGGTCCGTCTGCTTCCCGCTCAACAGGCCTATCCTGGCTTTCTATCAGAGTAAGGTATGAGCTGCCTGGGGCACTCCCTGCACTCCCCCTGCCCCACACAAAAACTGTGAGTGGATCTTTCTGGGATTATTGCAAGCCCACCTCAGTTTTTGATGCATCTGCAAACTCCAGATGAGCCCATTGACTCCAGACTTTATGGTAAACTTCTTTGCATAGGGTTCAGAGGAGAATTAATGAGGTAGTCAGCAAAGATTACATATTTTTTGGTCGACTGGTGGATATCTTTAGTTCTTTAAAATTTGGGGGTTTTTTCTGCTGTTTTATTAAATAAGATTAAATAAGATTATCCTTGGCTTTGTAAGTACAGCATATTGAATTAAAGAAGAAGCCTCTCACCTTGGAACCAGTAGATTTTTCATATGTTGTCTTACTCATCCAGCCCTGTTAATTTATAAAAATAAATTCAGAAATGTAGCAGTAAAGAGTTACAAGCACAGGATTGATACTGTTAATGAATGTGAACAAGTTAACACAGTTTTTCACTATGTAGACAAGTAATGCAATGCAATAACAATTGCCTCTCAAACTGATTTGGAAGGAATTTTTGCTATATTGTATTCTTTGTTGGTAGAGTAAAGGTGGAAAGATGGCAGCACTGGGATCTTCGCACATGTTCAGTGACCAGTATTTAGATAAAGAGGAGAATGGTAAGATCATGGTAAGTTGGAGTTTTCTGGGAGTTGTTTTTTGTTTTTCTTTAAAAACACCCTGTTGGATCTTCACAACATTTGCAAAGCAGTCCAAGCTCAGCTTCACTTTAGAGCATGAGAGCTGTGAAATGGATTCAGTATGGGGATTCTAAGCCAATACTAACAGATATTCTTTGATTTATTTTTAATCTTTTTCATGGTATGTTATTTAATCGATTTAATTTAAACATAATATGAGATTACTTGGATTCTCCTGAAAGTAATTGAGTTTTGTCCTTCCCCAGGATGTGCTTTTCCAGTGGCTCACAACATCAGACATCCACTTAAACAAGATGGATATGGAGGACCCCGAGGTAAGAGAGATCCATCACAAGGAGGTGAAGAACAGTGGAATGTGGCAGCACTGGTCTTGGCACGCCATGTGTATAGCACAGAGTAGTTAACAGCAGGATGTGTGCTGCTGTTGTTGCAGAGCCTCTATTTATGGTCTAGGATTGAGTAGACAGATGGCTCAGGTGTAAAAATTAATGGTACCACAGCCTCAGATTGTTATTTATTATCAGATACAATTTGTGAAAGTCCCCTTCCAATTTGCCCATGTTTATGAGATGGACAGTGTGATGAGTTTGCACTTCACTCTGAGCCCTCAGACAGGAGGAATGTGCAGGAAGGAAAGGCAGATTGTCTGTATGTGAGCAGGGATCAATCTGTGTGTCAGTTTTAGTTGTATACAAATGCTGTTTTTATTTATAAATACAACGTGATAAAGTTGTATGCTTTGTGTGCATAAAAGAACAGTTTTGCACAGTTAATTAGTAAGCTGGCTGTTTTAATTTTAAAGAAATAATAGAATTCCAAATCAAACATCCATGTGTTGGGGAGCTTTACAGCTGAGAGAAGAGTTGGCACAGTTACTGATCTAGTGAGCTGCACTGCAAAGGGCCATACCTGGTAAAGAGTGCAATAATTATTTCTAAGTGAGATTTTAGGTGAGGTATAAGGTAGAAAGAGACTATGGGAGTGGGTTGGCGGTTTCAAATGACAGAGGTGTGTATCTGTGTGTCCAGATTTCAGACTACACCATGCTCCCAGACACAGCTGCGCTCTCCGAGCAGCTGCGAGTCTGCCTGCAGGAAGGAGATGAGAACCCAAGGGACTTCACAAAGCTGTTTGATACATCCCTTTATCAGCTGGACACAGCTGGCCTCCCTTCAGTTATCAAGTCAGCAGCTGTAATTTTCTTATTACTTATTTATTTAATCCATTCAGTGTTCTGCATTTCCTGTTTGTGCTTAACTGTGTCTCCTTAGGAGCAGGAAGGACTGAATTGTAGGCAGCATTTTGAATATGGGTATACCAGAAGATAGATTTGTACAATATGGCAATGATGTTTTCTTTTGCTTGTCTTGGATGTATTTTCTGCCCTTCTTTTCTCCTTTTTTTTTTTCTGAATACATGAAATTTGTTGATCTGATACTTAGAGAACTGTCTGCAATGAAGTTGGGCACTTTCTGGAGTGACAACTGAAGGCTGCTCATTTTTTCACTTTTGAATTACTTGGCATTTATTGAAAGCTGCATTTCTGTCACCTTTGCATTTCCAATAATTGTGTTTTGAGCTTTATCAGCTGCTCACTTGTACCAGTTTGTGTCACTGTCAGCTTTGTCCATCGTAACTCCCCTGTTACCCAGATCATGTCTGAACACATTGTGTAGTGGCAGCTTAACACAGATTCCATGTATCTCCACTTTGCTGGGGACACTCCTTCTTCTTACTCTGTGTTTCTTATATTTTCACTAGTTGTGAATTCACGGGAGGATCTCCCATCTGACCACATAACAAATGCTTTTTTAAAAAATAATTTTTGGTCATTGACTTCCTTACAAACTTTTTGAAATCCCAGGTCTGGTAGTATTGTGCTGGATCACTTTTTCTTCATCCACATTCTTTTTTTTTTATCATCTTATACATCCACCTATCATTATCTTCCTCTGTCACAACTTTAATTTTCTCACTGTAGAAGTTATTTATTACTCATCTGTAGTTCTCTGAGGTCCTTATAAAGTGGACATCCCATTTTTTTTGTGCTGTTACAGTGCAAAACTTTGATGCTGGTGTGTTCACAAAAATCCATCTCTATAGACTGCTAGTGGAAATAGATGTGGTGTCATTTTTTTCCCTCATACTTTGAATTTTTCTGTGCCGCAGAGCTTATGAAGAACTGAATGTGCAACATGAACCCCTCCAACTCATTCAGCCTGAATTTGAGACTCCACTACCTGTCCTCCAGCCAGCTGTGAGTAATTTTCTTGTTTGTACAGTACAGGGAGAACCCTTCTCCATGAAGGTTGGACTTGATAATCTTGGGTGTCTGTTCCAACCTTAATGAGTCTCTATTTCAGTTGTTTCATGCAAAACCTCTGTGTGTCATTTCCGTGGTTCTGTAAAAGAGACAGTGAGAAATGCTGTGTAATAATTAATCACTTGGGAGTTGACTACACTGTGGGAACCATCTTTTAGGAAAGAGAACTTATTTACACTTCTAATTTATTAAAAGAGCTTCAAAATGTGTGGTACCAAAACAGAATCCTTGTAATCTGAACGTTGATTGAGTAGCTGTTCCCAGTCCTGTGAGTGCTGGCTCAGCCCTCCCTGTGAACACAGGCTGTGGTGTTTCAGAAGGCAGTGCTGGTGTAAGAACTGCACTGCCTGCTGCCAGGGAGGAGCCAGTCCTGCTCTGCCTCCAGCTCCCACATCCTCAGGGGAAGCAGAAAGTGGAGCACTGGTGTTTTACAGCAGGAGCTGATCAAACTTTTACCAGCAATGTTTGGGCTGACAGCAGCAACATGAGCTATGGGGATGTCAAACTCATTTCAGAGGGCAGGAATCTCTGTGTATCTGAATTTTGCCATCATTGATCCATCCTTCTTTACCCTGGCCACTGAGAAAGCTTTACTGGGATTCCTTAGAGCTGCAGGAGTACAACTGAAAGTGCACTGAAAGTGGTGTCTTACTCAGTGCTTTTTAAAAACCCAAGTCCAGCTTGTGGCATAAATGGTGCCTACATGAAACAGAAAATACTCTGACCAGAACTGATGTCAATATGTTTTCAGGGTGAGGTGTTAGGGCCAATTTAGTTCCTCAGTTCTCAGCCATCACCTGGGTCTCATGGAACAAAACTGAAACTGTTCTAGTTGTGATGCTGGGTGATAATTCTGACATACGTGTGACTACACTAGTTTTGAATATTCAGTTATTTTTACAACATAAAAATGGGATTTTTCAAATGGTGCTCCTTTGTTTGATTTTGGAGTTGCTTTTGCCTTTTTAAAGGGTTTCTTCAAGTCCAATATAAGTTCAAAACTGTTGTTTTAGAGATCTGTAAAGTGTGAGAAAAATATTCAGCAATCAACCATGCTGTTTTTTCTCTTCAAGGTTTTCCCACCTGCTTTCAGAGAATTGCCTCCTCCCGCTCTGGAACTGTTTGACTTGGATGAAACTTTTTCCTCTGAGAAAGCACGTCTTGCAGAGATCACAAACAAATGTAAGCAGAGCAGATTGCTTACATATTTATATAAAAAGTCCAGTTTTTTAGAGGAAATTTGTTATATTTAATTTTAAGTCATGGACCTTATTTGGGAAAATCTACTGTTCTTACCCTGATCTAAGAAACTGAAAGGCTTTGGAAATCGATAGCATGACTTTAGGTACCATGACATTATATTTTGTCTGTTACATGACATTTTATCATGCTTCTGCCTGCTGTTTCCCATATTGTGCATAAATTGCTTTGTGCAGTCTTGCTGATGAATTTCCCATCTTTTTCATGCTTTGAAGTTAGAATGTTAAGATTTTTCTAAACACCTGAAGAGTATGGGCAGGTACTGGCTGCAGGAATACATCGTGTCTAGTTCACTGAGCTTGAACTGAACCTCCCAGGATGCCAGTGGAGATGCAGATTCAGAGCAGGTTTTTGGCCAGCTGCTCCAGATGTGTGTGATACTCACCTGCCTTCTTCTCTGGTGCTTGTTCAGGCACTGACGATGACCTGGAGTTCTACGTGCGGAAATGCGGCGACATCCTGGGAGTGACCAGTGAACTCCCAAAGGACAAGCAAGATGCCAAATACATCCTGGAGCACATCTTCTTCCAAGTGGTTGAGTTCAAGAAACTGAATCAGGTATTTTTAGTAACAATTACAAGTGAGTAGTTGGTAGTAGCAGCAGTGAGGGTGGTGTGTCATTGTAGCAGCTGCACTTCTCACAGGCAAGAGGTGATGTAAGACATTAGCTGTGCAATAAATGAGACCAGTGAAGAGTACTTATGGCTGTTAATCTCCATAAAACATGTGATGCTCCATTTATTAAGTCTCTCATTTGTTTTAATTGGGGGATTAGTACATGCAAGTTTGTAATTGCAGCTAAATCCAGTTCATTACTGGTGCCTGAGTGAGAGCAGGGAGTCCTCAGGAGTGCTCACAGCTCTGGTCAGTGCTGCAGCACAGAGGTGACAGCAGCATTGTTCCTCAGGAGCTGCACTGAAATACAGCCGTGCTGAAAGAACTCTTCACTGCAGATTTGATGCTTCCAAGTTTGTTTGGAGCATATTGGCAGAGCAGCAATTTGTGCTGATAGGAATTGCCCATTTCACATGTAATCTAGTTAAGCCAAAAATATTACAGTTCCACCCTGTTGTTAAAACTCTTTTTTCTTCTTTCTTTTTTCGCTTCCTCTTCCCTCACTTAAGGAACACGATACTGACCCAAGTGAAGCTGGATTCCAGAATGGAACCTGAGGCCTGGCTTTCCCTGGTTTGAGATAGACCTTTTAGGGAAAATACATTTTTCCATTTTTAAAGCCTCTCTTTTCAGTGTATTGGTTGGAACTGTCTCAGTAGTTCACTGGCTACTTGGATCATTTATGTGTAGTAGATCAGATATTTAATGCCTTCTGGGGAACTGCTTGTATTTCACAAGCACTTTCCAAAAAATTTCTTATTTTTCTACTTCTTTATTGAAACTGTAATTTTTTTTAATATATTAAAAATATATATATACCAAGAAAATGTGTTTTGGATCCTTCTTTCTGGCTCCAGCATTTATTTTCTTGTAGTTGAATCTTACTGTTGGTTCTCCTGGTGTACATGAAATCCTTAGTTGCACTGTGAGAAGGGTTGTTATTTTGGTTTGTGAACTGAGGACAAAAAAATAGAGCCATAATTTTAAGAGGAGCTGCTGAAAATACATTTATCACCCTGAGACAGCCTCCTTTTGTCTCTCTGCCAAAGAGAACTAAGGAGAGGTGAGTTTGCTAGTGTAGAAATAGAATATTTCTTCCAAGGGATGGGAGGATTTGAAATTAAGCAATAAAGACGTTGCAGATCACTGCCTCATATCAGACTGGAAAGCACATGGATGAAAACCTTAAGATTTAATGGTTCATTATTAAGAAATTGTGAAACTGTACAGAAACTCGGGAATATTTTTATTTCCAGTTATTTGATATCTAGCCCTCTCCCTGAGGTAGTGACTTCAGTAATGCACAGGAGTGGAAACTCAGGTTAAAATCATTGACCGTGAAATGTTGAAGCTCAATGCACAGCAAAAATAGAGCCGAGGAGATCAGTGGTGAGAAGAAAAGATTTGTCAACATCATCAACACCACACCTCTGCAAGGACTGTTTTTTTTATATTAATAAGGTGAAATTACATTATAAAGCCTTTTTTGGCTGTCCGTCTGACACTCGAATTGTTAAATTCTTCCCCCACTCAGACCCTCCATGACTTCTGTGCTTTACTTTGCTCTGTCGGGGTTTTTAAAATCAGAGGATTTTGCTTTTTGCAAAAAATCTGTTCATCTTTTTATACCCCCAAAATATATTTTTATTTGACATTTCTTCATGCTTGACATAGCATCTTGGCACAGGTTTTTCTAAAGGAGATGCCCCAAAGCCCCTGCCAAGGTCCTGCCTAGTTGAGATGTGCTAATATAACAGAATTATAATACTAATGAGCAGAAGTGGTTGTACCTCTTCCTCCACTGCAGCCATTCCTGTTCGCAGCAGCATGTTGGAATTTTTTCATTTCTTCCTCTGTTTTTCCCTTAGGGCCGTGATTGTGTTTGTCACCCAGAGCACTTTGTACATTCCAGCTACAGATTTACACAACAAGCTTAATCTCTTCTCCTGTGCAGTATCAATACTGATCAGTCAGCCAGCACCAACTGCAGCTGAACCAACCCCCAAGTGCTCCTCTTGCTAATTATAGCTCTGGTTTGTACTCTTCTGAGGTGTTTCTACTTCAAACTGTAAATAACTGTATGTTTCCCAGCACAGTTTCAGAGTTGTTTTGTCACCTGTTCCTGATGTTGTAACATGGTTTAGAAAAAAAGCCATGTGAGCAGCCAGGGGATACAAGCAGCTCTCTGTTTTCTGGGTGTCTCTGAGGCCTCTCTGAC
>VYZR01104303.1:0-15490 GCA_013400675.1 Oxylabes madagascariensis
AAACTGGGAGCAAACAAGGTGATTAAATGAAAAAACCTGACTACTTCCAGTTTTCTTCTCTTTCAGATAGAATGTTGTTGGGATCAGAGGAAACATTTGCTCCTTGTTCTTAGTTAGGATTTCTTCTGTGTATTAAGTCAATTAAATCTTAATAGGGTTATTCCCTTGTTTTTTATTAAAAACCAAACAAGCAAAAAGTTGGAATACAAATAGTGCGAAAAGGCTGGACTTTATATTTTATGTGCAACCATATGACATGCAGGGCTGCTGATTTCAATAATACAGATTTTGAATTAAAAAAACCTCAATAACTTTGACAACAGTCAAATGGGAACTGCTGAAGGAAAGTTGTTTATTATCCTGGAAATTTCCCCACTCCTTAAAGTGGCACAACTATCTCCTGCATCCCAGTTTCAACCAGCCACCACTTATGGTGTTCCCTGCATCCCAGCGCATCTCTGCGGAGAAGAGGAACACGACCAGCATGGTGGTGGGTGGCACTTTTCCATTGTGTTAAATTAGTTCAGCACACTATAGACATAATTAGCTAGGATGCCTCAGCCTTGTTTACAAACAAGTTCTTTCAAGGCTTTATTTTACCAGTTTGTAAAGTGGTGAGTAATAGTGAATTTTCCTAAGTATTTCCATTTTCATAATGGCATCACAGTTGAGCAGTCTCCAAATTAGTAGCAGTTATGTCACAACTACTCTACAGAGAAAGTGTGCTTACTTTTCATTAAAAAATGAAGAATCAAGTCATGGATAAATCGCACATCTGCACCAACAGAAGTCGTCTGCATATCCATGGCTAGCACCTATGTGCCCTAAGTCCAAAGTTAATCTGTTATCTACAAAACTCACAGCCCATTACAGTAACAACAACGACAAAATGGTGGTTTGCATTAATATTTCAACATTTCTGGTTGTGCGTAGGACAGCAGAAACAATGCACACAGTACAGAGTAAGGCATCCATGATAGGAAGTTGACTGTGACTGCACTTAGGGGCTGCTACAATTCAGGCCAACTGGAGGCATTAAAACTGCACCAGTGCCTTTCAACACAGGCTCCTTGAGTCTGCTTGCTGCAAGACTCACCTGTGAGGGAAGAGATGCAACACCTTGCTGATATATCACTCAAACATGCAGAGCACACAAGGAAGGCCAGAATCCCTTTTGTACGTGTGGAAATATCTTTCAGCAGTGCACTCTTACTCCCAGCCTTAGCATTTGTACGGAAGAGGCTAAGGAGAAAGAAAGGAGTCCTCCAAAGCACTCAAGAAATTTCTGGGTCAATGGGAATCACAGCAGCACCCAGTCCTAAGTGTTTTAACTGATGTAAGAACACGAGAAATTAATAAAGCCAAACTGCAAGGACCAATTTCATCTAATATTGCTTGTAATCAGTACCAAGAAGATGCAGAAAGTCGGCAGAGTTTGGTGAAAGGCCAGGAGGTTAATTTGTCATTTGCATAAGTCATTTAGAAGAAGAAACTATTTAAAATTATGTATCCATGACACATTACACGTGAATAGATGAAGAGTAATCTTGAATAATAGTTTAGTGTGTATGCGCAGAGGCAGGGGAAGGAAGCTGCCTTGATAAAAGAACATAATTTGCAAGCATTAGAAGGGGGTCGAAACTGCCCAGGTTACAGACTTACAAGATGTGAAGGAAGGCAATTTGAAGATGCTGCTTCATAGCAGTCATTTTGTTTCATCCCTATACTTGAAGAGAGGAAGGAACAAGTAGCCTTGCATGTACAAAGTTTCATTGCAGCAGTGGTCCTGATGGGGCCATACTACCAATCAGGACAGCTCATCTTTCTCCAGACTATTTTATGCCATTGTCTTTTAAAACATCCCTGCTGGAGCAGTGTTTCTATCATGAGAAGGTGTAAAAAAAGAGCTGATTTGCCCAATGGTTGAATGTGATGGAAGGGCAGGGGGAGATGGGAAGGGGAGACACACACTTCATTTTCCCTGAAGAGCAGTGTGAGATTTCCAATCCTCAGCTTTAACGCATAAAATATTAAGAACCAATTTTCAGCTGCACCTCTGTCACTTCCATTATCATTCTACACGTCCAGAGGTGATAATGGACTCAGTAAATTGCAGCCTCTTTCCATCCCAGACCACAAGGGCTTTCACCTGGGGACAAGTCTGCGCAAGGGGTGGCCCAGATATATGCTAATGGCATCTAGCAGCAAGGCACTAGGGAAGACAACAGGATGTGTTCAACAAAACAAGGTACCCTATAACAAAGGCAGGAAAACAGATGCCCAGGAACAAAGGAAAATCAAAAAGGAGAGAGCTTGATCCCCAAAGTTATGCATGTATTGCTATCCTCACAGACTTAGGCTGCAAATACAATGGGCAGTCAAACTTCTTTTCGTTCAGACACATCCTATCTGAGCTGTTCACTGCTGTGGTTCAGCCACAGTGCCAAACAGTACTGAGAGCAATGATTTTTTAATTACATTGTGACAGCAATATGGACCGTGGCATGGCTGATGACAGAGCTGCAACTGGTATTCAGCACGACTACTGAGCTCACAGGCACATCTCAGAGCCAGGCAAACAAAAGATACTTACAACAAAATACTGCTGCTGCCAGCAGCAGCTTTTGTATGCTCCCAGCTCTGCTTCAGATCCCGGGACATCACCCTTGTGGTGACACACACTGAATTGCATGGGAAATCACCCAAAAATTTGGTGATTTTTAAATAATAACAGTGTAAAAGAGCCTCCATGGATCATAAGCATAAAAGGTATCAGTTTCTTTCCCATGGATGGAACGAACCCAAATCTCAAATCCAGCAAGCAGATGGAAAGTGTCCAGTTGGTATTAACAAAATTGGGATCACACCCAAAACACTGCAGGGCTCTCCAGTTTTAACAAGCAGCCTTCAAGGAATAAACTGCAAACATTGCAAGCCAAACTGCAAGGATGTTGGTCAGTACTGGGAAACCCGGAGTGGTTACCTCCATCAGGGCTGAACAACCTGATCTGCTCAGGTTGTGGGGACAGCGTCCCTCCTGCTCAGGTGCCATGAGCGTCGCATTTTATTTCCCTGAACTGTGACATCTGTTAAAGCTTCCATCCTGCCACACGGCTGAAGAAGGCAAAGTGCACTTTGCTACTACATGCTGTACTTCAGTAGTTACTATTTAATTATATTTTTCTCCCAGCAAAGCATTGTTCATGTATAACAGGAAAACAAGGACACCTGGAACACAGCTAGCACATAAACATGTTGTTTGGTTCCCCACTCCCTCAGATGCAAAACCAAGCTTTACAGTTTAGATGACCAACACAAGTGGAGAAAATGTGGACTGCTAAATGCTCACTAATGTCACTTAGTGGATATATAGCCCAAACCAGAGAGCTACACACCCTACTAACAGCAGCAAAGAATTATAATTTACTTGCTTACAAACTATCCCACTCAGGCACTGCATCCTTTTACACACCTATCAGCATTATCAGCACTTAATATTTAAACATTTTTGTCTGCTAAGCTGTGCACCGACTTTACTTGCACTTGTACTGCACGTGCTAACAGGTGTATCATGCATAGCATGATATTATTTTAGGAAGTCAAACAGCAACATTTGATCCAAGTTGTAAGCTGGCCACAATTAGCTCTCATAAGAATTACAATTTTGAAAGTTCACGAGGTTGGATTACTCCAGCTGCATTTCAACAAGTACTAATTTTGCATGTGCCAGTCTCCTCACAAAATTTCATTTCTATGAATTTTTAATGATGCAAAGCAATTTTTTCAAGGTCACTGAGAGACCGAGCAGTTATTCATACATTAAATTTGCGCACAGTTTCTTGGCAGCTTTGCAAGAAAGCGAGCAAGGATGGTGTGTGGTGGCAGTTGGGGGAGGAAAGAATGGTGGGGTAAAAAAGCAGAAAGGAAGTTAAAGAAAAATGAGGCAACAAACTTGATGGAGAACTAACTTTAAAAACAAACTCATGGGATTTATTCTGGTCCTAAAAGGGGAAAGGAGTGAAACTTGTGCTTTGGGCACATATGCAAAGATTTAAATCCCCTTCTAAACATTTTATTTTGTTTGAATAACAAGGAGATTGGGGAGTCATTAGACATTTCATTTTATTTTGACTTTTTTAAAACTCCACTTATGTCACAGCAAATTTTCCACTAACCTAAATGTGACAGTCCTGAAATAGCTGCTTTACCTCATTAACCAGTTCTGTGAAAAAGCTGGCATGACATTGATGGAAATTAACAATTCAAATGGTTCTGGCAGCCGCGGGAGTGCCCGCTTCCAAATATTTCACCTCCTAACATTACCAAAATCTTACAGGAGCTTAGTGCCTGACAGCTATGTAGCACTGCCACCCTCTAAGCTGTTTGGGACAGACAGCTCAGAGAGTTTTTTTAATATTTATCAACTAATTCATTTTCCACACTTCAAGCTGCAATCGTTTAACAGAGCAAGCAATTCCCAGGAAGAGCGGGTAGATCCCCTACCTCACTGCTGCAGGGTGTGCTGGGGGGACCCGCACTACAACACACACGTACAAAATGAATGCAGGAACACTGCAGGTGAAGCTTGGCACCTTGGGGACATAATTCAGCCCAGCCTGATGTCCTGATTCACCTCAACAAAGTCACCCGTGTCCCCAAGCCTCCGTGGTCAGCCTGGGCAGCGGCAGCTGGGGCTGTACAAGAATGCATGTCGTTTCCCCAGCTGGCTGATGTGTTTTCCAGCAGTGGCTGAGCAGCCCGCGCTGCCTGTTAAATCTGATCAGGCGGACAGCTTTCCCTATCGAGGAAAGGCTGCTGCGGGAAGTGCGGCCCCCATCACCCCTGTCGCTCCTCATCCGGCTGAGCGGAGGAGACGCCCCGCCGGCAGCGGGAGAGCTCCGGGAAAACCGCCTGGAGGAATCTTTGGCCTGCGCACACATTTCCGATTCACCTGCATTTAATGCCATTAATATTTCAGCAGCTGCAGTGCCAGGGTCAAACTGAAATTTTGCACTCTCCGTTTCACTCAGAAATGTCAGTCTCAGACCTTCTGATGGATTTTTTTTTTTCTTTTGAACACTGGTGAATGAAGAAAAAAAAACCAATAAAAGCAAGTAGCAAAAAAGTCACATTTCCATAGCCTGTAATTTAAATATAGCTTTGCACAGAACTTGGTCTTGCTATCTAAGGCGTAAGGAAACATAGAATACAAAAGGTCCACCAGCAGCTCTGGATTCTCTCTTCCCTAGCAAAATCCATGGCAGCACAAGGAGTGAGCACACAAACTGCTCTGTACCCAGTGCATAAACCCACTGCCTAAGAGGAACCTTCCCATCCTCTGCAGTCTTGCTGTAGGTCTAAGACCAGCAAGGCCACATCTCTACCGTGGTACTGATCCTGAGTAGCACTGGAGACAGGAGGTTCTGGACATTTCCTGAGGTGCAGGGACAGTGTAATATAGGAACAACACAAAGAGCAGAAGCTAGAACAGAATAGCATCTGCAGACCATCTATGGGAACATCTGAAATCATGAAAACACTTCATGAAGAACATCATAGGAACAGTTGGAATATGGGCCTGATCCTGAAACCTGGATAAAGGTCAACTTTCATTCAGGTAACACATCACGTGTCACCATTCAAGTCACTGTACCCTGCATGCTGTCCCTCACCAGTGGATGACCAGAGCCCTTATTATTCATGCAAGAAACTCCAAGGTGAAAAAACAACTCAGTGCCTGCTGCTGTTCACCTTTGCTGAATGCCAGCAGACACACTGCAGAAAGCTGTCAACAAACACGCAAGTTGTATCCACACATGTTCATTCATATAACTAGAGCAGATATGCTAAAGTATATAGAAACTGGTCATCATATATATACACACACTATAGATTCACATTCCCTTTCTTTAAGAGAGATAAGTTTTAAATCCTCAGATTTCCTTAGAGATTTTCACATAGAAGTCATTCACATGTGAAACGTGATCCCTTTTTCTTAATGTTAATGCTATTTATCTAGTTGGGGAAAAAAAAAAAAAAAACCAAACAAAAAGCACCACTTTATTTTTTTCTTAAAAACTGAAAGTTAAGAAAAAAACCTTAAAAGGAGCCTCTCAGGTTCCTAACACCTTTGACACATTGTGAAGACACAATCAATAAAGAAAACCAAGCCCAACCACAGTGTTGTGGTTTAATCCCAGCTGGCAATAAACCTTCACACAGATGCTCAGTCAGCTCTTCCCTGGTGGGATGGGAGAGGGAACTGGAAGGGTAAAAGTGAGAAAACTCCTTAGCTGAGATAAAGACAGATTAAGAGGTCAGGTGAAAGCCACACAGCCTGCAAGCAAAGCAGAACAAGGAAATAATTCACCACTTCCAATCCGTTACTAGCTACTGTGAAGAAAATTAACTCCCCCCATCCAAACTGGCACAGACATGCCAAAGATTCACTGGCCATATAGCTTCTCTCATGGACTGTGTGGGTTGAAATGCCTCCTTACCTTCAGCCAGGAAATACTCCACAGAAAAATGCCATCCTACCTTCATTTATGTGCAAGACTCATGGTTTCAAAGGGATGCACAGCTTGGAAAACTCTGCTCCAAAGGCATGGCCCTTTTTACACAGCTGTCCTTGCAGCTTGGCCATTGTGAGATGCCTCAAGCCACAGGGCCTAGCTGCAGGAGGATGGAGTCATGGCTGCATCTGGTCTCTGGTTCCCACATTATTCCCAACGGCACAAACTTCTCTGATCATTAGGAACTCTGGGGAACTTCTGGAGGTGTCAGCAAATCACAAGACACCTCAGCAAAAGCAGTTCAGACAAATAAGTGCTTAATAAACTTGGGTGCCTGAAGAGGACTTTGGTTTTCAAAATAAATTATTTTGATGGTTTTGTTGTTTTATTTTGTTTTTGTGAGCTCATCCTCAAAAAGGCAGTCTGAAGTAAAAAACACCTGCTGATGCTTTTCATCCATATGTTGTTTTTTCGGCAGTGACTTACCATCAACTCAACAGACGTGACTATACTCTATCCTTTTCTCTCCTTCAGCATATGGGAAATTCACCACTTCCTGACCATCACTTAGAAATGAGCTTTTCACTTATGGTCTGTAGAAGTTACTGAGCTGTTAAGTGTTTAAATACCTCCCTCCCTTTCTTCCTCCCTCCTGCAGATAAAAAAACCCAGACAAAGGAGTGCCAAAATGGACCTCTAATTTCTCTGAAGACTGATGAGTCATAGTGGATAGGTCAGCTATAAATTTAACAAGATTCCCAGGAGCACCCTTATGTTCCCTCTAGTACTAGGTATATCAGAAGTAGTATTAAAAATTAAAACATTGGCTGTTAGTTTTAATGAAAGAAAATTAAATTAATAAATATTAATAATTATATTCCCAAAATAGTCCTGTGAGCTAAAAAATTAAAAATTAAGTGTTCTATGCAAAGAATAAACACTAAAATTCTAGTTGATTAGGAAAGGTTTACTTTTCATGGCAAACCATAAGTGAGATAGAACTGAAAACATGTGTCTCTCCATCCAATGTTAGGGCACTGAAACAGACACTCCAGCATCATTTTCCCATTTTGAAAAGTAGAAAATAACCCTTTTTTGCAGTGTAGAACACACAAACAAAAAAAGCAATATAAGGATCTAGTGATCAATCTCAAAAGTGTTTCCCTCCCTCAAGATCCCTCTTTATTTGAAACTTGGCCTAACCCGGGTTTCCAGCATTAACAAAACTGCCGTGCAAGTCACGTATGTCTTAAGTCACAAGTGCACAGCTTTTGTGTCAGCTGACCCAGTGAAATGCCACAGCAAATCGGATCAGAAGAGATTTTAGCCACCTAAGTACAAATGCTACCTTGTAAACTACCACCAACAAATTACTCAGAGGAGGGTAACTCCTGATTATTTCTCCCCGTTTGTTGCTCTGTCAGGATAGGGGGAACAGCTGCCTGATGGGAGATTCATTAATTTTTATTTTCTCAGTTGATTCCCCATCAATTACTTAATGAATTTTATGATATATACTACATAGCTGAGAAATAAACTGGCTATCAAATTAATGAGGAATACAGTCATGACGTTAAAAATACTTGATATAGCAGTTCATGTAAAGCATGTGAATATTATCAACAGCAGAAGGATTTTCTGACCATCTAACTTGTTTTGAAAGGCTTAAAATGTGTTGGGGTTTGTTTTCCTTTTTGATGAAGGCAGGATAGGCAGCTTTCCACTTGTCTGTGGTCATTTCCTACTCAATTTTACTGTCATAGCATCCCATCTGTACTTCATATCCTTACGCAGAATTCCAGTAATCATCAGTGATAATTCATGATCTGTCTAATGCAAAGAGATAGGTTAGATTAAATTCACATCTAATATCCCTTTAAAAATGGAACAGCAATCATTTTGTGTCTTCCTGTGGGTACTTAGTTCTGAAGCAATGATAATCTGTCTACAGAAGAACTTTCCCAAACTAACTTTCTGTAAGACAAATTACGGCTCCACATTTTTTTCCTTCCCTTATTATACCAGTCCTAATCTTACAAGCTGGTAAACGAAGATGCCCTGTCCTGTTTTTGCAGAGCTTTTCAGAGCTCAGCATGAGGGCAGGGCTCTGTCAGCCTGCAGACATCCATTTGCAAGATCTCGCACTTAAGAAATAACACATTTTCCCTTCCTCATTTGCATAACCATTTGCCACATTTTATTTTGACGCACAGTCCACAGTTTCAAAGCTAAGGGACATACAGCTCTGTTTAGGACAAAATTCATGCCAGTGCCATACCATTTACATTTTTAGCTTCCCATTGCGCTGCAAAGGGCAAGACTGAGCAGCTGCAGAGATGAAGTCTGGATCAGCCCCATGTGCTTGGAAGAGTGTTTTGCTGCAGCCACCTGGCAGGTAGCACCTAGAAGAGAGTTTAAGCACCTCTGCCCTAGGAAGGAGTTTAAGCCGTTGTGTGAAAAATGAGTAAAATGCAAAGATCTCAAAAGTACAGCTGCATCAGGACTATAGGTAGCAGCCATCTGCATCCAGCACATTTGAGTACAAAGAAACCCTTCTCCATTGCACAGATGGGGCCAAAAGGTACAAGGGAAACAGGTGCAGGACTGGCTATTTTATTCAAGCATTTTCACACATATTTGTTTTAGAGTCACTCAGCTTTAAATACTTTTTCTTTCAGGAGTAACCTACAAAGAGAGCCCTTGGGCCTGAGCAGGGCCTTCACAAAGGTGATATCCTTCTGAAACCCAAGTAACACCAGTGCTCATGCACTGGGCTTGCCCTTCCCCACATCCCTGCAGACAGCTGCAGGGAAGGATGTGCCACCACAAGAACTCTGCTTGTTCATCAACAAGCTTCTCTTGGCATTATTATTTTCTTGCCTGATGCTTTCCTGAGCTGAAACTTCAGATTCAAAATAAAACATTAATCTATCTTGGTTTTTCTACTTCATGACATAAAATATTCTAATTTCTCACACATTCTAAAAGAAAACCTGAATTCTGCCTTCTTTTGGTTGTTCACAAGGCTGAGGCCTTTAATTGTAACTTGTGTTTTGGGGTTCTTTAATTAAAATTTACTTCCCAAAGGATCACGTTTGCATGACGGCATGAAGCAGCGAATGTCAGCAGCAACCAGTGTGGTAATGCCCCTGTTTGGCTCCCCTTCTTTACATTACAGCAAGTATATTTTAATTGCATATTTTTAAAAGCTCCACGTGAAGAAACTGGTACCAAATGTTGGCAAGTGCTGGAAATAATGGGACTAAATACCTCTTTCTGCAGGCAATGAATCTAAATACACGATGGCATTAAAACATCAAGCGTGAAATCCTGACAGAGCCAAGGCTAAAGGAAGCTTTGCCTTCAGGGGTCTATGCCCATACCTAAGAGCATTCTTAGGGATGTTTCTGGCCCCCAGTGGGACTCCCACAGATGGGTCTGAGGGAGTTGCAGAAAATGAGGGCTATATTAATTTAAAGTCATCAAGCAGTAAGCAAATGCCTTGTACACATCAGCCAGGTGCACACACGCAACTATACAGAGTTTTGGCTTCTTGAGACTTTTGACATTGCAGGGGTTAATAATTGCCCTTGAACCCCTGGGACGTGGACTTGAAAAGTTCCAGGGTTCAAGTGCGATGCCATAAACAAGGTGCTAAATAATAAAAGAGCAGCCTTGTACAAGGCTCCCCCTGGCAGGGGATGAGCCCGCCAGAAGCTCCGCCTGGGCTGATGGGCCAGACTGCAACGCCGGCAGCATAATTTCTACAGGGTGTCAGAAAATGCATTACTACTAAGTGGCACCACTCTGAATGAAATCTGTATGGGTCAACTGCAGGTTAAGCTAACAAAACAATTAAAAATTTAAAATCTAACAATCACAGAGCCCCCCCAAGCACTCAAGAAGGAGCAATGGGTGGTTTGTCATGTGGACAAAGAAATCACCTTAGTTTCAGTTTTCCAAGCAATAGCGGGATGTTTGCCCTAAGTGGGTTTCACCAGCTTATTGCCTTGAAAACAGGTTCAAGATCTTCTCTTTGTTAGTGAGGACATCAACAGATAATGTTTGAAAACATGGCCTACATCTAAATGGTTACTGTGAACCTGACTGAAGTTTATTGGAGGCAAGATCCCAGTAGAAGGACTCTCACTTTCTCTGCTATTTCTATATAGAAAGCATGTGAAGGACTTCGAACAATTTGGTGGTCAGTGTATAGCCATGCTATATGTTTGTGAGCAAATGGTGACCTTGCAGACAGCTTTAGGAAGTGGATGGGAGAGACATTTTTGTGAGAAGGCCATGGGCAGCTGGACATCTTACCGCCTCACTAAAGAAAGGTTTTGTTGTGAGCAGCAAGAACAGGGGACGTGTCGACAAGGCATGATGTTTGATGTTGATGCTTGTTTCAAAAGAAGACCTGCTTGGGGGGGGAGATGATGCTTCTAGGTGAGGTGTGGCTCAGCCTAGGGCATGTAGATCTACTAAAGTCCAAGACCTCAGTTAGGGCAACGGAAGAGAAAACAGCACAAGCGGGTTCAGATTCTAGCAAAATGTCCTTCTTCCTCTTGAGCACCCTCCCTAAGCCGTACTTGAACTTTCTCATGAGCACAGCCATACTCTTTTCTCCATTACATCACAGAATGAAATAATTGTGAGGCTGGGGGACATGCTGGTTTCATATTCACTAGGGCAGGCTCTTCCAGTTCAACACAAAATAAGGCAACTATGAAATATATTTCATCTCACAACAAGTTTCAAAGTATTCTATGCAACCTCAAAATGTGCTCTGTCTGGCGTGTTTACATATATCTCTCCATACAGGCTCATTGGCAACAAATTTTGCTGCATTTTGACTTTGAACCTTGCACTTTCCCTCTTAAAGCTCAAAGGAATGTTACCTGTACGGATCCTGCTAATGGGTTTTACAAATAATTGTACTGCTCCTAAGACGTCTGTGTATTTTTGAAACATTCATATTTGTAATGAAAAGCGATTTTGAGTCAAGATTAAGTTAAACCAGTATATATGTAAGTAGTCTAATGAAAAGGCCTCAATCAACTATTAAAAATACACATTTATATAAATGAAGCTACAATGGGAATAAACTATTTCCTGAGATTACTCCTTAACTTCAGGAGCGACTGAGTATTTTTATACTTATATTTGCAGCAATGGCTTTCTTTAAAAAGCAGATAAAATGAAATAAACATCAGAGCAGAGGAAAGGAAATCCAAGTAGCAAAGTACTGTGGTGGTCCACAGGATGTTTTCTTTGTGGATGTAAACTAGGAATGGAGGCCCATCAGACACAGAAAAGTCTGAATCAGTTCAGATTTATATCAGAATTAGTCGTTAAAGTAGAAATAGGAGAGGGTCCCTGCCTTATACCCATTTGAGTGAAATGCAGAAAACTAAATGTATTTGTTGAAGTTTGTAACTTTTTCCAAATTGAGTGATATACAAAATGATAAATAGGGTTGAACTATGACCCTTAAAAAAATGGCAAAATTATGCCTTATTTTGCCAAATATGGCCAAATTATGCCAAAATTTTGCCTTAAAAAATGGCAAAATTAATAGCATTGCCGTCTCTTTATGAAACCTGTTACAACACATTTTCTTCATCCAAATAACAATTCAACTAACAGACTACACCACCAGTTCAGGTTCTACTCAACCATTACTTAAACTTCATAGCTTTATATTTTTCCTTCATTTTTCTGTGCTGCCCATCCTGCTTCCATTGGGTGACATGAAGGGATTTGTTCATTAGTGAGTATAATTATAAAATGTCCAGACAGTACTTTTGGCTAACAAAAGCACATGTGCACACAGAAAAATTTAAAATATCCACTGGACAATGCTTCTCTAGGGCTGACAGCAAATAATATTTTGTTTTTATAAATACGGGCAAACTCCAAATTTTGTACACTTGGGTTTTTTAACAAATTAAAATCATTCTGGCATCTATCTATTCATCCATCAACCCATCCATCCATCTACCCATGCCTAACTCCCCCCCTCCCCTTCCTTTTCATAAACAGCTCTGCTAATTAACTCCCACATTGCAACAATCTTTCCATTACAGAAAAAGGAGAGAGAGATTGAATTTATCTATACACGATGAACAAATGCCCTGGAGAAGCTCTTGTAATCTAATGTGTCAATGTAGATGAACTCCTCGGGATTTCTTTTCTTTGTTTTATCATCCAATAACAGCGAAAATAACACACAGAAGAATCCCAGTACTTAGGCTACATAGCTAATCAACGACTGGAAAGACATTCAAGGTTGCACTGCATCTATCCTTCTTTGAACAATAAAATTCAGGGGTGACTGCTCCTGGGTTTGAGGTCAAATTACTATAACAATTAGGCTCATCAGTGCATTTTTATTATTAAGGAATGATGACAGAAAATGGATCTCTATCTGTTTAAAGAAAATAAAGGACTAATTGAGAAGAACAGTGAGTCCATTATTTTTCAAGTCCTATGGAAAAGGGCTAAACTTCACAAATTGAGACAGCCCTAATCCTTTCTACAAGAGAAATGAGTGAGAATGTGCATCTTCCTAAAGAGATGTGGGACAAGCCACGTCCCAGCACACGCACGGCTTTGCACTGCTGTGAGCCTCCACATCCCGATCCGGGACACGCGCCTGTCGCCACGGCTTTCAGAAGTCATTTATTACCCTGACACCTCTCATTTAGTATCAGCTCAGTGCTCATTGTCACAATGAGTCATTAATGTCACAGTCTTCACTTACACCTTTCTCTATTTTCTTTCCCAGCTCTGTTTGGGTGCAGGCTCTCAGCATGCAGTTACGCGGATAAAACTTGCTGGAGCAGTGGGCATTTTCTCTGCGGATTGAGTGGGAGACCTGAGCTGTCAAAATAAGAAATAAAACCCCCATTCAATTGGGTTTTGAAACCATTTCCGACTCTGTGATGTGTCAAAAGCTGATTAGCACAGTGTGCCACACTCTGCTGTCTTTTGTGGTGGAGCACAGTGCAAAAATGAAAAGAATTTTTTTGTCTTTTTAAGCAGAAAAATATACCAGTACTTTAGGACTACATAAAAAATAAAATTAAAAGAAAAGGAAAACCAAAAAATCAGAAAACAAATTATTTCAAGCCTCAAACTTTGATACAAAACCAAACAGAAAGAAGTCAAAACGAGAGAGATACAGAACAATCACAGTTGCCTTCTCTTCCCTCATCTTTCCATATCTTCAGTAAGCAAGAACCCATTCTGTTTTATAGGTCTGGATCTCCTTGCACTCCTGAACAGGTCATAACAAACACCATTTCAGCTCCAAAATCCACACAAATGAAGACTGTGGCTTTACTTGCATACTTCATTAAAAATTGTTTGCAATTAATATTGTTTGTAAAAACATCATGGCATGCAAACGCAAGCAAGCAAACAAAAAAAAAAAAAAAGGCAGTTATTTAACCTGAAACTAACAATGATGGTTTCGCTTACAGAAAGAAAATAAGAAAATATGAAATTCCTTCTCTTCAGTGGAGAAGGAAATACGTTGTAGGATGAAAATAATCTACTTGCATGCAAACAGATACACTTTCCTAATCAATAAGAAAAAATAATCAGCTCTGCATTTCACAGACCAATCCTCTCTTTTTTAATGCAATATTTCAAAGCTATTTATGTATAATGCAGCTGCCAAAATATTTTATGTGATTTTAATGCTGATGGGTAAAGCAATCAGAAGCTTTTCAAAGGAATTATAAAAACTTTGGATTTCTAACGATGTTGAACAGACAGCTAACAAACAAATGTTCCCAGAGGCAACTTTGTGCCTGCATAATCACAACAGGACACTCCTCTAGTGAAAAAATCACCAAGAGTTAGGAATATGCACTTTGTGAGATGCTTGGTTCGTTTTACCCTGTGCAGCACCATTTCACAGGACACTAGATTAATCCAGAGCACCGCCTGTTTTGAGCAGCATGATGCAAATATAAATTCACCTTTCAATCACTTTTGCGGGTTAATGACACTGAGTAATAGCACATTAGCAAAGTGCCACTCCAGACACCAGTCAGGCATGCCAAACAGATAATCTGACAAATGTTTCGGATTCATTTTCCATGAACAGAAACACTGTTCGGGCTTATTAACTAGCAAATCTGCATACAGTGCAGTGCAGAGCACAGAGGCTCCATTAAAAGTAGCAATCTATCTCATTAATGTAATATATAAGGGCATTTGGCTTCTTCTATTATTGTAAAATGAAAAAAAAAATGTTTGTGCTCCCTAGTGTTGTAGAATATTTGCACTAATTGCTTCATATACCCCAGTTAAGTTTTCAACAGAGAGGAATTCCCAAACTGGTTAAGAGAAAAATTATGTTTTCAGTTACTATCATTTCCAAGAGTGCAAATAGTTCAGTTAGCCTTCCCAAACTACTCTCTACACTCACTTCATTTCCCCTTTTTCTATTAAATGCTTCCCTTGCAAAAGTGATATATCTGTATCTGGCCTCCACATCTGTTACTACATCTCTGCTTTTACAGATGTTATTTGAGCATGTCGAGGAGTAGAGTTACAGGGGCTGATTACTCACTTAGTCCAAAATCAATAGGAGATGAACAGGATTTGCCTTCTTATCTCCATCATATCGATAACCAAATGGGAAAAAGGGCAACTAAAAAAGAACAGTTCCCCAAAATGTTCATTCACAGTTGTAAATAAAATTACTTGAGTGCTTTCAAAACCATTAAATATCGATCTTACCAGAATGTTAGAAAACAAGAACATTGCTAAAACAATACATTAAAAACAAACTTCCCAGCAGGTTTATCCAAACACAATTCTAACAGCAAGCACACGTACTGAAAACCCAATTAAAAGCCCCATTCCTATTCAGAAAGCAGAAATAATGCTGTGATATCCATATGTCAGCTCAGTTTGTAATTTTTTTTAACAGCTGGGATTCGGAAAACTATCTATAAACA
>VYZR01104358.1:0-15070 GCA_013400675.1 Oxylabes madagascariensis
TTATAGCATTACAGAGTCCAGCATGGCACTGTAAGTAACCTTGTTACAGTATTTCTTTTTGCTTGGTACAAAAAAGCTGAACAGCAGCATAACTGTTACACTGAATCCAGGATTGGAATGGATTGGCTTCTTCTGAATACGGATGAGTCAAGTGATTTAAAATAAAAAGGCTGCATTTTTAAATCTCAAATATGTGCAAAATTCCTTTCAGTAGAGAATGTGGTAGAGGTTGTGTGCAATGTTGAAGGTTATGCCCCAACCCCAATACTGCCGATATGCTGCAGTCAGCGGAGCTTGAACTCTGGATGGTTACTCACGACTTTGGGTGCTGTTTCCAGGAGTCCTCCTCACAGCTGGTGTTCTCTCCCCACCCCACTCTATGTCCTTTTATGCAGTGCATCAAGTACTGACATTCATAAGTATTCTCTCACCTCTGCTCCCCCCCCAGAAAATAAAATTGGTCCATGATAGCTCTAATAAGCTTCCTTCAGGAATTCCAGTAAACTCTCCCTCCTAAGACAGCTGTGACTGTTACAATGAGTTTACGAAAGCAAATGCAGTCTGGGAGATGAAAGGCTGTATGTATAGAGAAGTATCTCCTTTTTCCTAAGGTCTTCAACAGCTTTTAAAAACAAGAGCATGGATTCCAATGTTATTATGAGGAAAGCCCCTTGGATTTTGGTGCTTTAGCCTTGATGTGATTTGCTGTTTTCACATGTTGTAGGCAACATAAATAGGATCCAACTGATCAGCTAAAAATCCATCTCTCAAGTGCATCCGTTGTTTCTCGCCACGGGAGTTGATGGGAATGACCCCAGGATCCACAATGACCACGACACCAACAATGAGATAATGCTCTTCCAGGACCACGTTCGTCACCAGTGCGACCAGATCCAGAGCTTCCTGCTCTGAGCCTTCCAGCTCCACCACCACCACCAGCAGGTTTGTCCATGTAAACACAGCACTGTTGGTATGACACACGTGTTAATGGAGAGGAAAAAATACCTAGGCAAGTTATTGAAAGAGATTATTAAAAGAAAGACAAGACCTCCCAAAGCTTACAAGTAAACCTGAATGCTTTGAGGCTGGAGAGGACCTAGAGCCAAGGATACACATAACTCCTTAGAGCCAAATGGGAATAATACATGTGAGAAGACATCATCCATTAAATCCTTGAGATGTGTTTACCACACCCACACGTGCACATTCCAACACAGCCAAGGAAGTTACAAGTTCTTCTGCTTTAGAAGAAATAAAATGATACAGAAGAATAATGCTGTGGTTCTTACCATTCTGCAATGCTCTTATGTGCCCTGATTACAGAGGTTTCTATGTCGATGGGGTGGTACCTCATTCCTCTGAGCTCCAGTGTTTCATCCAAAGAGCCCACCACATACAAGGCATCGTGCCTCTCTGCAATACAGCACACACATTTCAACACCATCACATCTACAGGACAAACACGGTCACTTGTATGTGCTTATTCCTGACATTCTAACATGTTCCCAGTGCTTCCTATGGGAGAGTCTATAATACAAGCTCTAGCATTTGGAGAGAATGAAGGGCTCATGTAGCACTTCTGCCTATGACTCCAAGCAACTGAAACCACAATGGAAAGAATTGCTAGGTCATCCAGTTCTGTCCTTTCTCTCATGTAATGTAACCTCTGTTCATAAACCCAAGCAAAATCCACCGTTAAAGCATCTTTTTGTTCCACTATTCTTACCAGAGAACTTTTCTTCTCTGATTGACACACCCATTTTCCCAATTCCCAAATTTAACCTTTTTTTTTTCTTTTTAACCCCAGCTTATACCCACTTGTCCTCATGCCAGCAAAATTCCACTCAGGTTGTTAAGATCCCACAGTTTACACTGTAAGAACAACTCTGTCCTCTCCCCAGCCTCAGCTCTGCCAGGGTAAATAAGCAAAGCTCTCCTAGACCCTGCCTGAAGGACACACTCTCCACATTCATCCTTGTAACTCTGTTCAGTTCAATTTTGCTTTTTCTTTGTTAACTGTTTTATAGTCTTGCTCAGTTGTGTCACTGGAGGTGAAAATCACGCTGGGAAGCTGTATTTCATGTATAGTGTATATTAATTCGCTGCACAAAGCCTCTTAAAAACTAAAGGACAACTGACATTGTTCCATGGTAATAAAAATCTCTGTGATAAGTGATTTTTCAGAAAGCTACAAGACACAAAAACTTCCTACTATTATTCAGTGGCATAAGTCAGGACACTGACACTATTCATGTAGACACTATCATTCATTTAAGTCCAATCACAGAAAATCAGCAATATACATTTGTTACTAAGTTACAAGCATTCAAACTACTTTCCTTAGAATGTTCAGAGATTTGTTTTTTTAAATATATGATAATTTATTTTTTAAAATATATATACTTTGTATTCTGTCTCAACAGGAAACAGAGCAGATGGAAGATAAACTTTTCCCAAATTTAGACATCTTGGCTTAGATCAAAAAACCCCCAAGATTAACAATTTGTTTTCTATACTGCAAAGTTTCTCCTCTACACCTTTAACTTCTGAAAGACTGCAAAATCACAGGTGTCTGTGCATGTCCTGAATCTGTTGAATGACAAAACATCTACTTAATTCAGGAGTCTTCTGTGATGGAAGTCAGCACAATCTTGCCGGACAGCCCAATCTTTGCTGGCTCAGCTTTCCCTAGGAGCCTCACACAAGTGCCTCTGTAGGTCCAGGTGTTTCCTCTCACCTCCACTGGCATCTGTCAGCTCTGTCCTGCGCAGGAAACCCAGGTACCCGGTGCGAGCCCACATGGTTTGCGTGTCCCCAAAACTCAGGCGAGCCGTAAAGTGATCAGCGTGCAGTGCTTCTTCTCCATACACCGTGTAGTAACCAGTAGCATTGTGTGGGCTACTCACCCATATCTAGGGGATAAACCAAATCCAAACTGGAATAAACACAGGTTATTTTGCCAGATGGAGACAGCGGCGTTAATTGATTTAAAAGATCCGTTTCACTGACAATTTTGACTACTCTAAAATGCCAATTTTACTGAAATCATTAACTTCTGACCAGAGAAAAGGAGTTTTATATACATGTAATTGGGGGATGGTAAAGGCCATAAAAAAATGAACCAGGCATTTGGAAAGGAACACCTGCTAACCTATTAGCTGGACATCTTATTACACAACAAAAGATGCCTATAAAACAAAGGTAAAACCAAGCAGCAAATTACCCACTGATGGGAGTACATCCCTACCTATTCTAGCTGCCGGGCAGACACAGACTAGAGCCCTGGTCTCACCTGGTGCTGTGCAGCCACATGTGCAGGAATGCACACAGTGCCAGCTCTCTGTGGGGTTCATTCACGTGCCACACCAGGGACATCCTGGCTGTCCCGCTCAGGGGAAGGAAGGCATTTATCTAAGGGGAGGTATCGATGTATCCCATCACTGCTGATAAACACAGTACAACAGTACCAAACCTTTACCTCTCCTAAATGCGAGTCTCCCAGAGGTCCCTTGGTTTCTGTGTGTGCTATGATGACCTTTACTCCCGGAAGAATCTCGAATAAGAAGCAAACAGAAGTAAAGAAAATGAATTCATCAAAAGAAATGTTAACCAGAAGTCAACAGTCTGTGCTTCCCTTACTACTCCTTTCTGCACCACATACCAACCATCTCTTCCTACCACTGTTGTTTAACTTGTTAAATAAATTTAACTCTGAGCAGCCGTTTTGCAGCTTCAGCATTGGTTTCACACCTAGAAAATGCCTTCCATATGAAGGCCTCAGATTTGTTTCGGTGGTAACAAATTATCCTATTGCTTCATGACATGCACCTGGCTTCACTTTAACCACTCCTCCTCCTGGACACATTTTGATTAGCCAAGCTCATCCCACATATTTTGTACTGAGATCCAGATGATGCAGCTCTGGGCCCACGTGAGGGCCATGAGGACATAATGAGCGTCATAATGACTTTAAACTGAAAGAGGAGGTTTAGAGTAGATGTTGGGAAGAAATTCTCCCCTGTGAAAGTGGTGAGGCCCTGGCACAGGTTGTCCAGAAAAGCCGTGTCTACCTCACCCCTGGAAGTGTCCAAGACCAGGTTGGATGGGGCTTGGACCAACCTGGTCTAGTGGAAGGTGTCCCCCCACCCATGGCAGACAGGGACTGAGATGAACTTTAAAGTCCTTTCCAACCCAAGCCACTCTGTGATTCTTTGAGGAGGAAGGATCACACTTAGTCTCTCACCTTCCCAGACTCCATAAGTGGCAGACTGTGTGGAGAACCTCTCTCTACCAAACGCACCCTGAGAAAATAAGAGGATACACTTGTACAAGGCTTTAAGAACTGTTGGAGGTAAGGATTTTTTTTTTTTCCTTTTTCTCTCAGGGAATTTTTTCCCATTTGCTTGCCTAAGAGATGATAATGATTGTACTTAAGAGAAACAAAAGATGTAGCCAAGGAAGAGGGGGAAAGGTGCAGCCTGCTGCACTCTTGTAGCTGAGGGGCTTTCTCTTGGGAAGGGCAGAGATACTGTGAGATTTTGGTGGGGGGTGAGGAGCTGGGCCTGGCTCCTCTCTCTCTCTCCCTCTCAGATCAGAGGGGAGACAGCTGGTCTGCAGTTGCTGTGGCAAGAATTTGCGGCCACCGTGGAGTTCTGCCTTTTACTGCTTCTACCATGAGTGAGCCTTTGCCCATAAGACCTGCCAGTGAACTGGGACCTTAGTAACACCCAATCGCACTGCAAAAGGACCCTCACCATCTACTTGGGTGCCTCAGGGGAAAACCCAGGGCCCCGAGCCCCTCCCCACAGCCTCTCCTGGCTGCTTGCAGGAGCGCAGCTGCCATTGCTCAGCCCTGCTGTCTTCTGCTGCTGCTTTGGGTTTTTCACTACATTTTACCCCAATACCCCATGTCTGCCCAGCCCCACGGTTCTGGCTATGGCTGCGGAGTTTCTGCTATGTTTTGTTTGCCACTCTGGGGTGTGCCCGCCTCTGCTGCTCCAGGCACTGCTCCGACGTTCCCACTGCAGCTCATTCCCCATCCAGAGGGGCACCGGGCCCGACTGCCGCTGCAGGTTTGTAAAGGAAGCCCCTGTTCCATCTCTTCCGCTGCTTCGCCCGCCATTGCCCGCGTGAGGGTGCGACAGAGCACAGCGCCCCCTGCAGGCGCGGGCAATCACCGCACCCCCGGCCCGGAGCCAGCAGCGCCCCTGGCGGCCGCGAGCGGAACTGCACCGCAGGGGAAACGCCTGAGAGCCCAGAGAGCGCTGAGCGTTCTGTGCTTTTGTGTGCCTTGTTACACACACACATACTGCAAAGAACTGGCACTCCTTTCCCATATCTTTGCCTGAAAGCCCCTTAATTTCAGTTATAATAATTTGGAGGGAAAGGGGTAATATTTTCCATTCCAAGGGAGGTTCCCACTTTCCTTGGCAGACACCTGTCTTTCAAACCAAGACAAGAACTTAAACAGAAGCTAAACAGATGTGTTCTAGTATATCCACTGCTACTCTATCCGTAGCTGCACTGACTGAGCTGCAGTGAATCACTCAGTTACTCTCATTTATTCACAACTTAGAGTTACAAGTTTCCAGCTGTCTTCAAAACTTCGCTACTAGCATTGCCATATAACATGTTTTTTTTAAGTATCTGTAACTCTGCTCTCTGGAAAGATGAGTAACTTTTTCCAACAAAGCCTGAAGGTCCCACCACCATTTTAAATTCACCTTCTTTTCTGGATTCTCCTGGACCTCTTCTTATCACTCAGTCACAGTAGAGCATCAGTAGGAATTACAAACAGTAAAGAGCAAGCAGACTAAATGGCATTAAGTGACACAGTGTGGCCCAGGGAAGGCTGAGGGAACAGAACTGTTTTGGTTTGAAGGGAAAAAGAAAAAAAGACTAAGGGAGATTCTAACTGTGCTATTTCCACTACCCACAGGATTGTTAGAGAGCAGATTTCTTGGAATTGCAAAGCACAGGGATATAATATGGCCGGGAGTTAGTTGGCTGCTGCCAACGATATTTCAACAAACCAATGCATTGAGGCTGAAGTTTCTCCTCCACAGCCACTGAAGAGTTAATGCTTTAACACAGACTGTACCTGTCGTGTCGAAGTGCTCTCATATCAACATAGACTGTTGTTGGATCTGGTCCTGCTGTTCCCTAAGAATAAGGAAGAAGACACAAATTCAACAGAAGTCACAACACCCTGCTTTCGTTCCCACAGCCACATAAATTCACAAATTTCTCTCCTTTTTTAACTGACACTTACAATACACTTCCCTAATGTACAAGAAATAAAGTAGCCCCCCTTTCTACAGTGACTACTGTAGAGCCTTTGCTTTCTATGGAATCAGTCAATGAATGCACAAGTGAAGTATGTGGTACAGGTAAGTCTAAGTTTGCAAAATTTTTAAATTTAAAATTCAGCTTTTAGGATTTTATTTGAGTAAGCTCTAAAACCCACACAGCCAGTGCAAAGTGATGTAAGCACAAACCTGTGTGGGCCTAGTCCCTAACACTGCAGAGCCAGATGGACTTTAGGACGTGACAAGCACACATGCATCACTATACCTGTTCAGCCAGCTTGCCCAGCCTGTTTGGCTGACAGCAGGACCACAAACAGAAGTAACAGAGGCCATCAAAGTGTGGGAAACAGAGAGAAAGGGGAAAAAAAGAAAATACAAACAAAGAGGCACTGGAAACATAAGATACACACAGTAAGACAGAAAACAAAACTTACACTGTTTTAGAATGAAAAGAAAATTTCCATTTCAGATTATTTAAGAGCTTGGCACTTTTAGGTAGTTCTTTTGGAAACATGCAAGTCTCAGATCATGAACAAAAGAGGACTATGGCAACTCATACATTGCTTTATAATAAATCCCTTATCCCTCTGTAAGACTGCTGCTTCAGAAACACCTTCTCAGTGAACCAGTTCAGCAGGGTTGGAAGACATTTACCTGCCTGCTGATTTGTATCAAAAGTTTGGTCATTCATTTACATTCATTTAAATCCAATTAAAAAAGTCTAATGGAGGTATCACGTTGGAAGAATGGAGGGAAAGGGGTAGAGAACCCTTCCCACTAAGAAGATGCTCAAGAATGAAACACAGAGATGAAAAAGTCATAAAATGACAGGGTAACTTAACTGCCCAGCAGTCCTGTATTCCTCTCCGTGTTTTTTTGGAGTACTTTTCATGTTGCCATTCAGTATTCTGCAGAAAAACTGTTTCCCACCCCTTTATCCCAAACTGGCTTATGAAATTTTTATTCACACAGGCAATTTGGAAAGCTATTCTTTCACACTTGGCAGCTGAAATGTTTTATTCAATGAATTTAAAATCTTAAATAGCAGTCATCTTGATTTTATGTATATCCTTCCTGTTTTTCCAGCTATTGATTCATAAAGTCACTCTGATGTTATTTCTTTACAACCATTTAGCTTGGTCTTGTTAAAAATCCTTTCTCCTTTAATTGTGAAAGAAACTATAGAAACTAAGGAAACAATTGTGAATGGCAGCATATTGAAGTAACTCATGTCCCAAAATATCTCTCTTGTAGGAAGCTCAAAACACTGTAATATATTCTGAGAGCTAAAAAGGCTTTTCTTCATCTAGTGGGCACCAGGAAGAAAAAAAAAAGGAAAAACAAAGTTTTGCAAAAGTACAGTAGCAATTTTCATAGAATCCTGTTTTATTAAGTGTAATTCATACCAATAAAATTGGAAATTAAACTTACAATTACACATACTTAGTCCATGTGCCCCCAAAGGTATTCCCCACATACAAAGCTACATACTGCCGCATCTGAAACCTGAGCACTTTATTTACTAACACAAGCATCCTCCAAACTCCAGAGTGCTTTCCCATTTTCTAGTCTGTGCTTACTTAATACCTGATTTATCGGGCAAGTTTTGGGGAAAAAAAAAAAAAAGTATATATATAATGTATGCTTTTTTTTAAAATCTCCTGACTGGAAAAGCAATGCCTCATTAAAAAAAGTTAGACTTCATCTGGTTAAATTACACATAAAAGATTATTATCAACTGAAGACTAAACTTTTAAAGGTGGTTCTGGCCCACAGCATGTCATTATCTCCAGACCGTGAAGCATGGCTGAGTCCTTTATGGGCATATCCTCCCTCTCAAAGCTTCCAATTTCACACTTCTAAGTAAAAAAAGTCCAGCTCCCACACAAGGTGAGACAAAAATATTTGCATGTTGCTAATACTCATTTGAGATCTTTAAAAATAAAAAAAACCCTGCCAACTGTGTCAATTTTCCTGGGTCTTATTTGCGAAATTCTGTCTTCCATTTAGTTCCACATTATACAAAACAAGACAAAATCTAACCACACAAAAGCTGAAACAGCACGACTTGTAACATGTAATATTTATGAATAGGAAGGTGTTTATTTAATACTTCTCCTGCATAGTAGGAAGGAAACAGGTTCTTAGTACTGACCCTCTGGATTAGACAAGCAAATCAATTGGTCAATTAGTACAGAAAATGAAATTATCATAATCAACATCATTATTAAACATCTTATTAAAAAGCTTAATTTAACTTGGTGATGAAGCAAGCAAGCAATGGAGCTCTAGTTCATTAGAAGAAGAAATCCATTCAGCTGAACGTGATTTTCTACCAAGTTCCCAGAGATTTTGTGTAAGGAACAAGCAGTTTAATCTCACCTGTAAGCAAATTGCTATGTTGACTCTGCACCCGAAGGTAGTGCTCACTGCACGAGCAGAGAGGCCTAGGTCTTTGAATAACTTGGAGAAAGACTGGGTGAGGGTGATCCTCGGTCTCTCCTCTGCCACCACCATGCAGGTGCGCACACAGGACAGGTTAACTCCCTTCATCTGGGAGGGTCAGGGGAGAGAACAGCATTGTAACTTCAAAGGCAGCAATTCTAGAAAGAAACCGTTTTATTTGTGCTACAGGACGGCTTCAAAAGCACTAGAGTAAGACATGAACTGGATTGACACTACAGACAACGTGAAGCTGCAACACGGTCACTCCGCATCTTGAGCTGAAAAACCCTTGAAATGTCATTTTGCCACAGGGCTGGGCTCGCCAGAGACCTGCTGGCTCCCAGCACTGCACAGTTTAGGTGTCCCAGACATCATCAGCTCCTCTCGACGTGAATGTGAACCTGGAACAACTGGCTGTGGGACGGGATTCCCTGTGGTGAGGTACAGTGGAACAGAGGGACAAGTTTTTTTTGTCTCTATTGAGAGCACACAATACAACCACTTTTTTGTGAAGGAGCTGCCACACATTCCCAGTGGAAGTCCTGAGCAGCTGAGTTATCACAGCTGTTGGAATGCTCCTTCCTCTTTAAGGAAATTAAATCTGAGTTGAGAGATTCCTCTCAAAAACAAATAGATGTATTAGAGTGTAATTGATGTTGTTAGGAATCAAAGGATCATACAGCATGTGTATTGATTGAGTGGGAAGGAAAGGACTTCAAAGCTCATGTCATTCCAATCCCTCTGTATGGGCAGGGACACCTTGCTCTAGATCAGGCTGTTCAAAGCCCCATCCAACCTGGCCTGGAACACTTCCAGGACTGGGGAAGATTACATTCATTTTAGAAATCAATACTTTTGATATCAAGTGATATCTGAAAGTAAGTGAGACTTGATGAGTTTTGGGGAGCTTTTTCTTTTGGCTGTTTTGGATGAGGTTTTTTGTGTTTGGTGAGGCTTTGGGATTTTTCCTTCTGTTGGTGTGTGTTTTGTCTGGGATTTTTTTTGTTTGGTTTTTGGGTTTTTTTTCTTGTCTCAGACACAAACGAGTTGATAGGCTTGTTATGTATTTTGCCCAAAATCTCAAAAACATCCAGGAGCACAGAGGTGGCACAAATAACAAACTGAAAATACAAGACTTCTTTGTTTTCCCCCACCAGAATCATGGAAGCTGAATCTTCCAGCAGTCTCAACACTCCCCAAAAATCAAGTTATAATGGAGGGCTCTCAAGGGAACACTTAAAACCTCATCTTCTCCAGGCCAAAATGAAGTTTTTTTTAAAAAAACATGTCAATCTGTGGAAAAATGTACCCCACTCACCCGGAGAACATCAGTCTGTGTCCCAAGGCCTTTGGTGCACATCTCCATCACGGAGTATGAGCAGAAGGTGACACGCACTTTGTACTGGCTGACAGCAGACAGCCACAGAGACACGTTGCTCTCCAGCTCCAGAGGAGGCACCAGGATGGATTGGTGACCTGAATATATACTGGGGAGAGGAAGCAATAGGAACATGACAATTCAATTAATTAATGCACATGGCATGTTTTAAAAGGCAAAAAAAAATTGCAGTTTTGTGAGATGTCCTGCATTAGAGTAGGTATCTGCTTGAATCAAGTCAAGGCTCACTTATTTTAAGAAACATTTAACTGCTTCCTTTAGCCGTATTCTTACTGCATACCAATCTTGCAGTGAACACCTTAAAGATGTTGTCAAAACATATGGTTTAATCTCAAAAGACTTTAAAAGGATTTACTTAATCAATGCTAAACAGACAGTGAAGTCCTTTCTTTTTCTTCCTTGAATTTGGACACAATTGGTTTTTTTTAAGGAAAGTTAGACTTCATCTGGTTAAGTTACATATAAAAGATTATTATCAGCTGAATACTAAACTATCAAAGCATAGTTAATTTTTGCAATTAATTCCACTTGCAAACCTAAAGTTACTCAAGTAACTAACTGACTTAAATGGATTTTCTTACCACAACAGGTGTTTTCTGAACTACTTATAAAAAGGTTAATTTGGGTTTCTTTGACAGGTTCACCCATGTCCATTCCCTGGGTTTCCAGAGAAGGCTGGGCACACGTGAGGAGACCCAGAGCTCCAGAGCAATACCTGCACAAGCACCACAGTGCAAAGCCCAAGCCACAGTAGGGGTCCAGGCAGATGGCAATCTGTCGGGATGGGTACAGCTCACACTGGAGCTTTATAGAGCGACATAAGGCACTTGTAGCTGCATGTGACATCTGCAAGAGGAAAACGGGACCTCTCAGGGACCTTTTGCTGGAAAGAGGGTTTTACATGTTTCTTTATAAATATAAAGGAGTAAAACATGATTATCTCTTGTTACTGTACCTTTACTCCTGCTAATATACCAGTAGTAGACACACTGAAGTCCAAGTATGCCAACATATCTGGGGATGTAGGTCTGAAAACATTAGCCAGCTTCTTTTTAGGCATATCATCTATTTAAAATACATAAGTAGAGGAGAGTACCATATTATTTTGGGAAACAGGCACAGGACAAAAAAATGTATCTTTACAGCATTATCATCACATCCTCCCTATAGTTTCTGGATGGCTATTTTAACACAATGCACAACACATCACTCAATCAGGCAGTTGTGGTGTAACAAAACAAATACATCACTCTTCAAACTATCTCCATTTTGGCTACCGTACCTGTATCCAAAATAGTGGGCCATGTTTTAATATCTACAGCTGCTGCAGCCTCCTTGGACCTGAGCAGTTTCATTATAGCTTGGGTGGTCAATATACACGCAGACTTACTGACCTGCAAAAGGCAAAGCATTAAGACCACTGATAAAACCAGGGAGTGCATGCTCAAAGTCATGTCATATGCATCCAGATGAGACAACGAGTAAGATGAAGAGATGAAAAAATAATTGGAAATAAAGCAAAATAAATCACAATAAAAGAATATTAATATAATAAAGTAAATATTTTCTAGCTTATTTTACACCGACGGTGGCAAAGCAATTAATCAGGCTGCATCAACCATTCACCACTCCCCAAAAGCTCAAGGAGAGGAATGTCTCATACCTACCTCTACAATCATTTTGACAGTGGGCAGAGTGGTAGCGAGGTTCTGTGGATGAGGTGGGCGGACAGTGATGGGAACACAGCCAGCATACAAACAGCCGTAGAAAGTTGCTATCAAGTCTACTCCTGGAAAAGAAAATTTGTGAAATTAAAGCCATTTTTATCAGATCAATAGGATGAACTCTTTCACCAAAATCAAAATACACACTGCTTTATGTTATTAAGATTTGTTACAAGTGTCTCTTCAAATCAACAGGCTGTTCCACACCCAGTTTAAAATGTTTTGCATTTAAGAGCTAGCAAAAATTATTAAAATCCAATTAATGGACAGAACTTCTGTTCTTGTGCTGTGTGATTGTGGGTTTTGCTGTCTGTGTTGCTTTACCTGGAGGGTAAACCAGGGCCACGTGATCACCAACGTTCAGCCGTCCCTTCTCCATCAGCGCGACTGCCACTCTCTCTGCCCTCTTGTGCAGCTGGATGCACGAGGCAGTGCTGGCTACAGTACCCTGCACAGAGACAAGTGACAGCACAAATCTTTATAGGAACAGCAGCAGCTCAGTGACTTGGATGTTGACATGAAAATGCGTAAAACAAAAGGGTTTCTCCTGGAGACTTGTGAACACACCAACATATAGCACGGTAGCTCATCAGTCCCCAGCTATTTAAAACAAGTGTTCACCAACAGGTAATTTCTTTGTGGCCAAGTTTTGTGTTTCCTTTTGCAGAGTCTCCATGTCAAGGGTAAAACTTGCCTGAACGAAGTGACCTGGGAAAGGGCTGCTTCATACTAGAAAACTTCCTTCTAAATCTTCTTTACTCTGAGAGAATAAACCAATTTATCAATAACAATGTTCAAACAATTTCTTTTGCTAAAAGAGTCTCAAAACAGAAGTTAGAAAGTCTGAACTATGTCCTAAACTCTTTTGCCCCTTTGAATGAGACCTACAAATCCTTCACTTCCCAAAGACTGGTGCTGGACTTTCTGGAAGATTCCTGTCTACAGCACAGCACAAGGCAGATCCAATTTGTCCCTGGGCTGTTACTGTCACTCTATGTGTGTCACTCTATGTGTTTTGAGGGCAGAGCTTAGCTCAGGGGCAAGGCACCAGTATCCCCTGCAGGGTGTGGCAGTGCTCCTGGAAAATCTGACTCCAAAGCCGTCCCAAGGGCTCTCTACTTAGGCTCTAGATCTTCTAATCAGGAAATCCTCCATTTCTGACTTATAGTTAACCCTTGTGCTCAGGAATGAAGACAGAATCATGGCTTGCATTAATATGACAAAAGTTGTGTTCCAGCAGAAGTGCAATTACTGCAATGTTTTAACCTAGGCAGAATGCATACTGAAATTCCAGATGTGGAATACAACATACGACATAAAATTCCAGAAGTGGAAAAATTTATGCTGCTTAGTAACTAGCAATTTTTGTCTGCTTCATTAAAATAATCTGCAGCATTTCAGGAAAAGACTTCTAGAAGGAATTTTCGTAGAATCTAAATAATCTTTTGTTTTGGTCTCAATCTCCAAGTATGACCTAAAGTGCCTCTTACCTTAGAATTCAACAGAAGGAAGAGTGGATGATCTGGAGTTGTCTGAGCTCGCCACTGAAGAACATCTGCTAAATACAGGAACTGAAAGGGAAGAGAAAGGAGACATTCCAATTCACTCAAAGTGCCTCAGGTTTATTTTCAGCAGAATATCATACCTGGTCTTCTCTCATTCTGAATAAGCTAATTGAAATATGTAATAATACCAGGACCCCAGTGTCACCTTTCTTGCCTGGTCATTGTCCTCCAGCTGGCTAACATCTCTCCCCGAGGCTTGTGCAATCCTCTTGCCAGCTACGAGGTTTCCTACAATCATCGACGCAGGACCAACATCTGCATTTTTAAAAGAACAGTGCAAAAAGAGGAAAAACAACCTAAGGAACAAGCACCAATTCAGCTGCAGGTGCCCTATATAACACAGCTCTGGCAGAACTAGCACACGCTCTGGTCTCCTCACCTGGCTGTTTCTGCCGAGGCTTGGGCAGGTTGGTAACACAGGTGTGGGGACACATCAAGACGTTACAAGGATGCAAAGCACCCTCCAAAAAGCGCTGCTTCGTTTCTGAAATATGAATTCCTCCGAGTGGAGCCTTTGGCAAAGTGTTGGCTGGCACCAGAGCCAGGCAGTACACACCTACTTGGTGAATGCTATCAATTGCCTTCACAGAAATAAAAAAAAAAACACACAAAAACATTCCACATTATCAACTGGGATGTAGCTAGAGCAAGAATTTGAATTCAATTCATTTATAACATTAAAATTTTTACTTGCACCACAGTTTGCAAATAAAGGGTCCAATTCTGCACTCACTGAACTCATAGAAGCTGTGCCATGACTTCAATGGGAGCAGGNCTCTCAGTATGAAATCAGAAGAGACATGTAGCATTGACCCAAACAAAACCCATCACCCTAAGGACTTTGAGAAACCTAGTATTAGGAAGTTAAAAAAACATTCTGAAAGAAAGATTTACTTTTAACAAAATTCTGTTTATTTTCAACCCTGAACAAATTATCTTATTGCAGCTCTCTGTGGTTACACTGATAGGTTTTGCTTATGGGGAAAAAAAAAAAAANGAGCAGACCCAGGACTTTGCTTGTGCCCTCTATCAAGGGGATGCCACCTGCACATCAGGGATTAGGAAAGTCTCTTAAAAGTGGGCAAAAAGTGCAGAGATTTTCAAAAGCCAAAGTTATATCACAGCAAATTTAGCAAGTATGGCACAATCACAAAAGCGCAGTAGAACATAAAACTCACAAAATTTAGGAGGGAAGCATCTTTCCTGCCTAAATCTTATGTGTCTCTTTTAGCTATGACGCTTTTAAAAAGAGAAACAAAAATATTTTCTCCCAAAACCAGATATTCTCTCCAAAAGGTAAGAAAGCTGAAATTAGACAGAAACCCAACCGCTTTACTCTTAAGAGCAAACTTCCTTTAAGTTGTTCTCTGGATCCTTCCCTTCAGTTTTCCCCAGTCTTCCATAACTGAGCTCTCCATTTTCACTTCCTGAGAACTGTTTAATTCTAAAATCTGCAAATGCAGATCCACCACAGTTCCCCCTCCTCCTGTCCTTCATCTCCAAGAAAATACAGTAAAATAACTAAGGGAAAAAGTTTTTAATACTTCTTGTTGCAGATCTAGAATAAGGCTGTAAGTGATGAAAAGCTTTTGGGGCTGTTCTGATACTTGTGAATATTTTTAGAGGTAC
>VYZR01104409.1:3599-23399 GCA_013400675.1 Oxylabes madagascariensis
GGTGATGAAGGAGTTGAAACTCTTGCAAAGTAATAAATACAGTTTTGTCTTAACATCTATCTTAAAGTGATTTGTGGGGAAGCCTCTTCCTTCCTACAGAATTCCCTCTGCTGGGCAGAAAACAAGAGGATTTTACTTGTAATTAATTAATACTCATGAAGAGCACAGTTACACATACACAGTTAAACGTACACAGTTAAACATACACAGTCCCCACTGACCATATGACTTTGAGCTTCTCTTGCATTTCTTAGCAAAGGATTTTAAAATACTTGACGCTAATGTGTAATGAACCGCCGTTTTTCTTTAAAAAATGGGAAGGATGAGGAATTCAGCTGGGTCCATGTCACATATGAATTCAAGGACAAAGCCAAGTAGGGATGGCCCAAGCACAAAGCGCTGCCTGCAAAGCTCTCAGCTCTTCTCTGGGCTCTGCAAAATCCAGCTCCACTCAATTATCCCTGCTCCCAACACGGCATGTCCCAAGCTGACAGATAAATGAATGTCCAGCAGAAAATGATCATTTATTTGCAGCCTGATGCAAATCCTTTTCTTTTTCTACACACACAAAACATCTATTGACTTCAAGGAGAAAGTAAGTGGGGACAGGAGGAAAATCAAGAGGTACTGAGAAAAGCAGTGTTTGGACATCTATGCAGCAGGCAAAAATACCTAAGTCCCAGTACTTACTGATTGCTGTAACAAGTGAAACACCTGAATGAAGAAAATTCTTGTAGAGAAAAACTAAATGAGATGTGAATTTTCTCCTGAAGTGTAAACTGGCCTCAGGTTAACCAGAGTGGGTAATTTGTCAAACACTTAAGTTTGTCATCAACTGGACAAGTATTTCCAATGTTGGTATCAATTACTGGAGGCAAATGACCCATGATTGGCTTTAGGGAAAACAAACATTTTGAGAAGACAAATTAATAGTCCACCACATTTTAAATTACACTAAAGCTACACACCAGGTACTGGAAATGAACACTCAACTTTCTTATGGGTGGATTTTTCAGTTAATTAACGTTGCAGCAATGGGTGGTGGCAGCAACTCCATTATAATTTACACCATATGTAAGAAATACTCAGTGAATGCTTCATAGGCACGACTGGTTCAGAGTAGAGTGGGATACGTCCCAGCAAATCATCAGCAAGGAGTTAAAATCAAAAAATATCTTGAGTTAAAAGAAACTCACAAGGATCATCAAGTTCAACTCCCAGCCCTGCACAGGGCAAAATCACACCCGAGGTACTCAGAAATTCAGCATTAGCTCTACTTCCTAGAAGTAGAAGAACTATCAGGAGTTTTCCCCAGCTATTTCTTCTAAAGGAAAGGTTTTCTTCAATCAACGTCACTGTCAAGACACTGTGACGAATAATAGGCTTCTCAGTATCCTTCACTGCCAAAAGAATTTTCTATCCTGTAATTTACTACAGGAAAGCATCAGTTTTATTTTGTGGATGGAAGCTCAGAGATAAAAACCACCAGCAGGTGAGAACTTTATTGATGAGTTTGCTTTTACAAAGGCGCCCCCAAAGCAGAGCTCAGTGGCGAGCCAAGGCTGTGCTGAGCAGTGGCTGTGAGGAGGGAACAGCAATGCTCAGGTTTTAAAAAGCTGCCAGCTGATTTTAATACATTTTTACAAGTTATATCATGACTAATTGTGCTAATATTGAAAAGGGAGAAATAAGGCCTGGATCACAGAAATCAGCTTTTTCAAACATATTAAAGCCACAGAGTCACCAGTTGCCATCAAAATGTCTCGTTGCTCTCATGGCAGTGGTTTCGCTCAGTGACAGGGAAGTAAAGGGACAGTATTTTTCCATGGTTGAGTATGTGCCACAGAAGTCCTGCACTAACGTTTATCACAGTTCTGTTCCTTTTTCCTGATTAAAGCTGGTGGATGGGTATAATTTTTCCACTTCTTCAAAGGCCAAATTTCTATTTCATAGTTGCCAGCTCTGTAGAATGTGACAGTGGAAGCTATTAATTGTTCCTGCTATTAATAGAAAACAAGGAAAACAGAAAGGCCAGAACAATTACAAAAACCATGACAGCACAAAACAAAAGGAAATGATTTGCCAAACTGAATTTTCCAGACCAAGGCCCAGTCCGTGCGCCAGGTACACAGCAATAAGATACTCCAGCACTCCCATGCCAGCTGGGCATGGAGTCAAATCCATCTTTTCCATTTCCACACGTGTTCAGCACCTCCATCCTCCACACAGAATGTCTCACAGAGCCGAAGCAATGTCATGGCATTAAAACCAGGATCAGGCCCTATCTTTCATTTTAGCACAACTGCTACTAAGACAGAAACCAAGCCAGACAGATCCCACACCTGCAGAGTTCAGCACTTGGCATGGACTGGGAGATTGTCTGTGCAGAGATGAATTTAGTTCACCCAGAGATGAGGATGATCCCAGTGAACAGACATTCCCTGCTGTCTTGCACAACTTGCCATAACCCAAGGTTTTCATGGGATGGCACTTGGGATGTGGAGCTCTAACCTCCCAACACAGTCAGAGAAATGCAAGCCAGGAGACCCTACATCTGCAGCTCAGAACTGCTCCCTGGCTCTGCTGGAAAATGGACAGGGAGGAAAAATTCTGAGGACAGAATGAAAAGAATCAATCCAGAATGTATTAAAAATACATAAATTGTCTTAAAGGAAGCCTGTGAATCACAATTTAAAAGATAATCTGCCCCATTTTGTGAAAACACCACCATACTTGAACTTATTTATAAATCCACCATTTTATTGTGTAGATTATTTCTTTTTAAGTAATATTTTGGATGCTATACTTTGTTCAGCTGAGAAACAGATGAATACCCATAACCATTCCAGCTTTGGGATTAGCTTACGTAAAAGTTTCATTAATTTATGAGCTGATACTTACACAAGTAAGCTCTCTAAATCTTGACAATTAGATGAAACAGCAGTGGGATTTCTTCAATCTCCTTTCAGTCATCTTTGCTGCCTTTTCTGATGAGATCATTTCAGCAGCAACCCTGTGATGGACAAATTCATCTACAGTATCAATGGCTGTGGCATCTCTTCACAACAGACAGGTGGTCTGGGGATTAGGCCCAAGTGGTCTCTGTCGCAGCCACAAGAAAAAGACCTTTAATACAGCTTTACAAATAAAATAAAATCAGTCAGGATTTCATAAATGCTTTTGTTTTAATGTAATTTAAGTGCTGAACTACCTTACAGTAATGTGCTTTAAAATGTTTACAGTTAAGGCATAACTGAATTTGACTCATTCTGGCCCTGATCCAGCTACGATTTAATTGACTTCAGTGGGAGTTGGACTGGGCTCTAAATAATTTTAACTAAAGTAATCCATCAATTGTTCCTCACCCACTTCATCAAACTCCTTCCTATCATTTATGATTGCTCTGTAATTTATTGCAACAAGGTGAAACCAACCCTTTTAACTTCTGGCACGGCTTCCTGACCCTCGGTGGAGAATTTCACCATATGCAGCCACCTGAACCAGACCTGCTCGAGGAAAGCCAAGAGCACAACCCAGCCCCAAACTTCCTGGTACTATCCACAGACACCTCCGAATAGCAGCTCCTCCACGGCTTAGTCACCACAGGAACAAAATGAACTGTTAGCAAAGCTGTCAATAGGAGGCTTGGAACAAAACAGGCGGAAGGGTGAAGTGAAAGGTGTTCACAAACAGTTGCAAATTTTTTTGCCAAAAAAATCCCATTTGCTTCAGACTTCTCACCATTTTCTTCTATCAATGAGTACATTACTTGTTTCTGTTTCAGAGGGCCTTTTCCTATTTTTCCTCTTTGAGCCACAGGATTAAACATTATCCAGAGCACTAGGTCTTCCATAAGGCATATCATGTTATGTGCAACATGCAAGGAGGCGTTTTCCATAATAAAGTACCACCACTGCTAATTTTTTTCAAAGATGATAGGTTAATCTGTCATAGAATACCCTGTTTAAGTAACCACAGACATATCATGCACATTTCTCTGTCTTCTAAAAGAAAAATACCTGTTTTTATTAAAGCTTCAACCCTTGTGTGCTTACACAACAGAGCTGTTTTTTAATGGATCAACGTAGGCAGCTCTACACCAGATGTGGCAATAGGCACCTGCACACTCAAAAGGTACAGGAACTTGCTGCTTCAACAGTAGTTCTCAAGATGTCTAATAAAATTTAATTCAGATGAAATTCAACCCCTGTAAGGTGAAATAAATCCCAGTTTGAAAAAAAAAAATCACTGGCAGGAAAAGTAGCCATTAACTGCTCTGTGACCTGCAAAATAATCATTAAAAGAAATATCCAAAGGCAGATGGTGGCCAAGTGTTTAAAGATGACTTAGTGCCTCCATGGAAAACTCTTACTCTGATGAAAATAAAAAAAAATGAGTAGTAAGATTATCCAAAATACAGGACAAATACAAATACTTCCAATTCAACCCCTTCTCTGCATGAGTCATCCTGTTGGAGTGAGACAATGAACTACACGAATAGAAACCACTGGCATGTCAAAAAATTTTCAAGATAAGACCTGAACATACACATCCAAACACATTAAGGTCACTGAGAAGATTAAGCAACATATTAAGGTTGCTTTGTGAAAAGACCATATATTTGTAAATTTTCTATTATCACATCTCCAAAGGGAATTATAATTTTGTTTATGGAAAGTTCTGAAAACCTGTTTTTTTTTCTTTCATTCACAAAAAAACCCAAACCAAACAAACAAAAAGGTGTGATTTTTTAAAAGAGAAAAATTGAAAACAAAGCAGATTTGTCTGTCTGTTAAGGTTCTTTCAGGTTCTGTGTTTTAGACAGAGCGTAAGTATTCTGGATGTGCTATCTGCAATCCAAAGATTTCTAATATGAGCGCAGGGATCCATGTTCAGGGAGATGGGGGTTTTTTGAAAGACTGTTTTTCACCCTTCTCTTTAGTTACTTAAATGGATCTCATCTGTTCCCAAACACCTGAAATATACCTGCAGCTCGCATATGGGTGTTATTCTGAGTTGTGTTCTGGCCAAGAAGAGGTCAAAATGTAAAGGTGCATGAGAGGAAAAGGGAAAACACTGGAGAATGGAAAATATTAAGTATTACTGTCTTAGCCAGGTTCTAATACCAAATCTCTATATTTTTTAAGATGTCATTAAAATGTAACTTTGGGAATTCTGGGTTAGAAGTCTCTCAGCTAAATTCTCCTACAATCCTAGGAACCCAAGAAATAATGGATAACATCAGACTTCTACTTCTCAGCTCCCCTTAGCTTGTCCTTGTGATCCTATTCTATTACAGACTTTACACAAATACAACTAAGATCACAAAATAGGTCCCAAATTTTCCAAGGAACTGTTATTTTCTAGCAAGTGGAGCTCTTGAACCCGTGTTCTGGGTTCTGCAATCCAGCTGGAGCAATTCTTACATAGAAATGACTGAAAATGTTTGATTGTAACTTTCTCTCCTTGAAAAAGAAAACGAAATAAAATTTTGCAATACTGAAAGTAACTTCCTTGCTTTGCCAAATGTCTCATAAAAAGGAAAGTGCTATAAAGTTTTGCTTGAGCCTTTAGATGATAAGTTTTCAGTATTTTATTCCTGATTGAGTATTTTCTCTGATCTGATTTTACACATACACACACTTTTTAAACTTCTTCCTATTCAAACTAAATTTATAACATTTTGCTTTGCTCTGAACTGAAAAAGACACATAATGATTATTTCTTCAATCTACCAACAATCCAAAACCTCAATTTTTCTGACTTCTCCTATTTTCACTTGAATATGATGAGGTTTTGTACATGGCCTGCAAATGCAAACCTGGGTTTCCAATGGCTCCAAGCAGGGCCACATTCACTTCTAACACTGGACAAGTTATCAAGAGCTGAGCAGAAGAAACAGATGAGCAGAATCAAGCAGTTAAATTGTCTGAGCAACCAAAGCAGAGCCTTTCTCCAACCCAGCAGTGGATTTAGAAAAAACTCAAGCCACTGTATTGAGCAAGTGCCTCCAGAGCTCAGTTCCTGACGTGACAGATCAATTCCAGCTCTGCTATCCATTGTGTGCATTCCATGCCTATCTGCCTTCCCCACGGGCCTGCACTGAGGGCATGGAAGTGACTTTGAGCTGGAAGAGCACAGAATTTGTTCCATCGCCCAAACCTGCTCACAACACTCCTATCTTGCAAGAAAATCCATTCTGAAGGCAGATCCATACATTGCCAGAGATGTGATCCAGGGGGCTGTCTGTCACTGCACACAGACAGGAAAGAAATGTACTGCTCAACACAACAGAAGAAAAAATACAAAGCCTCCTTGGTTACTGCCCTGCTCTGCTCTGCAAGCCTGGTGGGGTGATAGGAGCTCCCCACAACACAGCTCTAAACACTCTTGATTCCTTTTCCTCACCTTCCCCAGCAAGGATTTTTGCCCTTGTTCATGCCCAGCTTGTCCTGAAGGCAGCAATGCTCGGGGTCCTGGATTCTACAGGATGAGATGGTCTTTTCCCACATTCTACAGAAGCAAGTTAAATAAAAGTGCTCAAAATAATAATGGCACTCGATCTGCACTGTGCAGTCTCCATGAGCAGTGGCCAAATTGAGAACACTTTTAATGGAAGTGCTGCATTTAAACCTAACTCACTGTGCAGATGGATTTAAATTGTGCTTCAGTGCCAGCTGTGAGGTGTAGATGTCAATTTTCCGAGTGGAATCCCAGACTCATTAATGCCTCCTATTATAGCATTCCTCCACAATGCTTATTCATGCCCAGCCACAACCAAAATGCTGATTACTTGCCACAGTATGTTTTATTGCACTCACTGGGGTGTGATCTTCTGGTTTGTTCACTGTAATTCTGCCATTCATTAATTCCTTTCATTCACTATTAACAGTACCAAGATAAGACAGCAAAAGTCAGATTTATTACAGATATTTTAATATCTAGCACTGAAATTTCTTTGGAGACAGCTTTCTCTGCTCAGTCCTGAGATCTGCTTTCAAATCCAGATTTGAATCAGAGTTTCCTTCTGAAATGCCACATCTAGTACTGCATTTAATCCTACAGAGAAAATTAACAGGCACTTCTCAAAGAATCCATTTGTCATCACCCAGCCCATTATTATCCCCCATATGCCACTTTTGGGCATTTCTGAACTAGATTTTCTGCTAAAAACATCAAAACACTTAAACCCCAAGATGGCCACCCTGAAAAACACTAGGCTCTTTAAAATTAACTGTTGTGCCCAGTCTACAGCAATTGCAGAGGAGTCTGCTTTCAGTCCACAGGTTTCTTTCATTTACGTTGGTTGACCAAGTAGTCCTCATCCACAGACAGGCTTTACCTTGTAGGGCTAAAATAGACAGGGAGTCATGGAGAGTTTGAGAAAACTCAGATTTTCCCAATGTCGCACCTGAATACATCCCACTGCAGGAGCAGGGACACAGTCCCAACAGGAAATCCTGGCTTTTCTGGGTTTTCAGAGGAATGCTCAGAGACAGCAGCATAACTGTGATTGCACCTTCTGCCATTTCTAGGCAGAAATGTAATCTCTGAACTATCTTATCTCTATTAAAAATACTCAATAGCTTCACTGATACCGGATCAAAGACATCTACAGAGGAAGCACTTTGTATTTCTCAGGATTAATAGAATTCCTCTCTGATTTTGCTTTTACTTTTTGCTACTCAACTATAGAATTCTACCAATCTTTGTAAGCTAAACCAAATAAATACAGGCAGTTTTCAAAGTATCTTATTTTTTCTTCATATGTTTGCACAAGTAATCAGCAAAAATTCCAAACAGCCTGGCAGCAATGCAGATTTCCACATGGAGACATTTTCAGCTTTGCAATTTAGGTTGGCACCTATTGTATAAACACACAGATTCATTTTGGCCTGCTTCCCTCAATATTTTGGGGGACAGGTTTTTCATGGACTCAGGAGCTGTTTAAGACATGTAGATCTCCTGAGCACCAACTTTACACAGCACACGAGCAAAACTCCTTCCAAGACCTTGTACTATTGCCTGGGATGCCACTGCGTTCCTGGCAGTGTCCTGGGGGACGACAATCCAGCTGCAGATGCCAGGCTCGGGGAATGCGGGACGCACTCAAGTCCAAGCGTGCCTGGCAGAAGGTGCCCCCACCACTCCACATCAGCTTTATTCAATGGGATTTATCCAGCTGTGATGTTCCAGACTGGAAACATGATGAATGGATGGCATCTCATTTTTCCTCATCCTAGAACACATGCACTACACAGATTCCCTTTTCCTTTCCCAAGCATTCTGCCTTCCCCCAGGAATTCCATAACAAAATCTGTTCAATTTAAAGGAAAAGATTCAGCAAGTATTTGAGCAAAAGAAATGGCTTCCACCCCAATTTTAAGTAATGTCCCACAGCAAAATAAAGCCTTGCCCCTATCAAGGCCTTTTGGAAGATAATCAGAAGGAATCTCGTTGTGAAGTCACACATAAAAACTAAGCTATTATATAAGTCTTATTATATAAGTCACAATAAATCTACCATCTCACCATGGTTTCGTAAAAAGGCTGAGGAGAGTGGATGAGGACCAGAAGGACTAAACCTCATAGTTTATCTCCAAGCAATGATTCCCCAAAGGCTGCAGGTACTGCTGAGTTTAATCCAGAAAATATCATTTATATGAGCAAAATGACAGTTCAAAAGACCCCTTTGGAATAACCAGCTCGCAATTTCATCTTAAGAGAAAACAACAGAAGACAGACATGGAACTGAAAGAGAAGAATTCAAGATCTGAACAATTCTATATTAGACACCTGCCTACATTAAAATCCCAACCACATAAATCCTGAATGTCTTGAACTCAGAAAAAAACCCCAACAAACCCAAACAAACCAAAAACCCCAATCACCAAGCTAAAAATCCCAATAATATTTTGAAGAGAGCAACTATTATTAATGTTCTTTAAAAGAAACTTTTTGCACAGACCAGCAAGCAGAATAGTAAATTTAAAAAAAAAGCAAAAAAATAAGTGGAGAATCTTAAGATTGCATTCACTTCCCTAAGTTGTGGCGCTTTTAAATATACATAGACCAATAGAATCCCCTTCAGCAAAACTCCCCTAAAACATGGGGATATAAATATTTTATATCTTAGCAGACAAGTCTCTCAGAAAATAAGCAAGGCTACACTGATCCAAGGTATGTTTTTGCCTTGCAAGGTGTTGTTCTGGTATAGCAATTAAAGAGAAATCAGCACAGCCCTACCTGAAATATAGACTAGTAAAAAACCTTGCCATAGACATAAATTACTCTGGTACTCATTAGGATTTAAATTATAAACCACTAACATACATTCAAATTTGAGGGATTTTTTATGAGCTCTGGAATAGGGCCTGGTACAAATGAATACACGGCGCAGACAATTAACAATTTGTATTACCGACTTTGATAAAATAACTGAACTCTGCAATTGAAGGCAATGTGATTATTTTTAATCCAGCCATCTCAATTCATTTGGAGAGTTTAAAAAGGCCATTCAAACCAATATTACTGATTACTAACACACAATGTCCACACAAATTCCACTAAGACCAGGGATCACACACAGCTCCCCTCCACACCGCAGCTTAGTTTTCATTTTCAAACTATTTTAGTACCTTTGATAAATAAGGAGCTTTACTAATTTTACCTTGTAGCACGGCACACTGAGAGTGTCCTTTGATTTTTTATCATGTCTAAAACTACCAATAAGGCAACTGGTTTTTAAATCTATTGCTAAGCCAAGATAATAAAAAATAGAGGAAACAAACTAGAATTGGAGTAGGCTTGCCTACAAATATTTTTAATTGAAAAATTAAATAAAGGCAATTTGAAAAGTGATTCCTATAGGGCTGTGCAGTCAAAAAGCAACCGTCAGCAATCACTGTAACAAACCAAGCATACAAACAGTGTATCTTTACTTATACAAATTAATTAATTGTGACATAATATGAAAAGCCAATAAAAATATAAGTATCATGAAACAAGATAAATAGTATTTTCACTCAGCCATCACAGCCCAAAAAGTCATAAATCAAAGTGGCATTAATCACCATCTGAAAATATTTCTAGTCTTTAAAATTTTAATCATAAGGACTCTGAATCCAGACTAGCATTTTGTTACCCATTTGGTATTGGTTCAGCCTTGTTTTTTTGGCTCAAAATACACCACAGTACACGTTCATATACCGAACTACAAACTAATGATGGAACACTTTCACAGGGGATTGCAGTTTTCTTTCAAAAAAGAAAAAAACCCAAAATTGAGTTGGGGCTTATTCCAAGCTCTCTTCAATGGGAATCTCCCTGGCGACGTTGGTGAGCTTTGCATTAGACCTCACAAATGCTCCTCACGACTAAAATGTCAATCTTGGACCTCAAGATGCACCGGAAAAGTCTCAAATGCTTCTTCCACCTCCTTCTGCCTCTACCTGACAAATTTGTTTTGTTCCAATTCAGATGCACTCAGTTAAATACTCAGCAATTCATCACAGCCAAAAGAAAAACTCTTTTCTATTGGGTTAGCAAAGTTTTCCGATCTCTCTTCACTTAACCAGGGATGTTGTTGAACATACACACTGCACACGTATAACATCTTATGTCTTTCAGCTCCAAATAAATTATAAAGGCATATCAGCCTTCTCTGACTTCACCCAAGATGAAAGAACTGTTAACTCTTTAGCCCATGAAAACATCTACAAACTCTGACTCCTGCCTTGAGAAAAAGCCAGAGGAGATGTTCAGCTGGAGTAACTCATTACTCATCACTGTTTCAAACGCTCCCAAGTCCCAGCTATGATGGTACAGTAACAAATCTCTGTGGTTTAGGTTAGGACTCATTTTCTTAGATCATGAAGAGACTAAGTGCTGACTCCCTTCCTGATTAACTCTGGAGGCAAAGGAAAGTCAGGCAGTAAGTTAAATGTCATACAGTATTTCTATAGTGCTATATTTCTGCTGCCTTTAGCCCTCAAGTAGTTTGGGGTTTTTAGTTTATTTTCACTCTGTGTGTGTGTCTTTGAGGGTTTGGTTTTTTGTTGTTTTTTTTTTTTAGCTTAGTTTGGTTTAGTTACAGACTTTTATTGGGTAGTTTTCAAGTTCTTTCACATTTAGATAGCTTTTGCGGTATTGTACACTTCTTAGTTAATAGTTTCCTTTCATAAAAAAAACCCATTCCCATTGCCTAATACACATAAGACTTGAATTGTGCCTATACATATTAGAATCTGACAGTTTGGAAGTGTGGACTTTGGTAGCAGTTTCCCCTATGATTTTAATTCCACAAGCACATTTCTCTCTATACTTCATTTCACAAGTGCTGCAATTCCATACAGCTTAGTCCATTAGAAGCAGATATTCACAATCTGGCCTGACATAGGGACAGGCCAGAGCTTGGGCTAGAAACACAACCTTGAGGGCAAATTCATTAAAGATCCCAGGCACAAAGAGAAATAAGGCTTTAATTGAAGAGTAACCTGAAGAGATTCACTAGCATCACTCTCAATCCACTGCTGAATCATACGAGGATTATTAGTGATTATTTACTGAATATACATCACTCTTGCAGAGACAATGCTTGCTATACTTGACCCAGAACTATATATTTCAAAAGTTTCACTCTTTTCCATAGGAGGTGGCGAGAGTAAAAACAGCTGCTAGGAAGCATCTCACCCATCCAAAATCCCGATGATCTATTAGGTGAAATTCAGACCATATTTTTTTATGCTGAGGTAGTTGTACATGCTTCTGGACACTGATAATATCCAGGTTAATATTCCTTTTGGGTGCTAAAGGGACTTTTCTTTTCTAATTCTTCCCCTTCTTGTACAGAAAGAGAAAAAAGCCTCTTTCCTTGTCCTGGTGGTTTGAGGTCTGCAGGCAGAATAGGCAGCTCCGTGTGTCGCTGCCATGCATCAAACTCCTTCAGGACGTTTTGGCCAAGCACTGAATTTTACTACACGGTAGCGAGGGATCAGCACTCAAAAATTCCCTTGTCGGCAATATCTTGATTAACAACTAGTTCTTATATAAAATATGGGAAGGCAAGGAATGTCACACACAAATGGGTTGGAAGAAATAAATGTTGATGGAAGATCACAATGTTCACGCAACCTCTTCCCAAAAGCTGGTCACCATGGGTCTTAATTCTGATCCAGCCTCCTAATCCCTCCTGAATCTTTAATAACTAGTATTTACAAAATAAATATTGAGGTAGAAGGAAGATTTATGCTTGGAGCAAGGATTTACTCTACTTGTCAAACGCTATGGGTACCCTAACAGCAAGTTTTCAATCAGCACAGCTCTGCTAAGAGCTGAAAAGATTTTTCTTATGTATATTCAGCAATAAAAAACCAGAAACTAAACCAGCAAACCTAAGCCAAAGTACAGGCCTTGAGGTTTTAAACACAATCTAATACAGGGGCAAAATGAACTTTTTCCAGCAAAGAGAAGGAGGAAAAATAGAATTCTATGACCTTGAAATAGGTATTATTTCTATTGGTAATTAGTCCTTTACAAAAATTTTTCAATAGATAAGGTTTTTTGAAGAATGCATTTTTAAGTTGCAGTTTCATCATCTAATTTCTCTTGGCACATTATGTGTCTCCATTGGAAGTACGGCCTTATGGGAAGAACAGAAATCTGGAAAACTGCCTGCTTCACCAGAAAAAGGGATTTTTAAAAATATTTTTTTAAATCTGGAATGTATTCTAAGGACACTGTTTTTACTTTTAATGTGTGATTTTAAATGCCCACATTTGACCATTCTGTTTGTTAAATTTTATAATGCCCATGGTCAAGACCCAATTGCTCATCATGATGCCTGTTCAGGGCAGAGCCGCTTGTGCGAATTTATTTGTGGTGTCTGCAAAATCTTTACAAGTATTTTCCCATCTTTGCTGTTAGAAATAACCTACGTTCTTTCAAAGAAAAAGAGAGAATTTAGGGTAGAAAAACTGTGCCACTATAGAATTTTTTCTCCTTTTCACAATATTTCTATTAATTTCTTTGTACTCACACAGACATTATGAAAAAAACAGCAAAGGTTTTAATGAGCATAAGATGAAGGACGATTTCTACAGGAGCTGGACTACTGTAGAGCTCCTTTACTCATTATCACTAGCACTGGTTATATATTGGCTCCAATGCACACGCCGACGACGATTAGGCTGAACCCCACCACTACACACTGACAGTAACTAAAACCAGATATTAACTAACTGATAGCTGCTAGTTACTGATCGTAACTAACAACAAACCCAGGGAGTGGGGACGGAGTGTGAAAGCCGGGCTTCGTTCAGGCAGGGTTTCGGGGTGATGCAGTCTGAGATGCGGAAGCCGCTCACCCGAGACCCCCGACTCCGCTCCCGCCTTATCCTCTCCGCGGGCACCGCTGGGGTTGTGCTTACCGGCGCAGGAGTGCAGCGGCTTGGGCCGGACCAAGAGCGACGGGCAGACCGAGTACAGGGAAAGTTTCTCGAAGTAGTCGCAGGTCTCCTTGGAGAGGATCTCGTCGATCATGAAGGTCTTGTAGCGCCTCCTGCCTGCCTTGGGCCGGCCGGGCGCGGGCAGCCGCGCCGGGGTCTGCGGGCCGGGCTGGGGCTGGGGTTGGCCGTGCATGGCGGGACCCCTGCGGGGCGGCCAGAGCCGCGCCCGGCTCGCATGGGCGCCCGGCTGCTCCCCGAGCTTGTCCCCGCTGTGTCCGCGCTGTCCCCACCGCTTTGGCCGCGCTGCGCAGCGCCGGCTCCCCGCTATATAAAGCCGCCGATAAGCATCTCTCCCATCGCTCCGCGGCCTTTTTAGGAGGCTCGGGCTGTCAATCAGGGCGCCCGCTGCTCCCCGCCAGCACCATTGTTACCCTGCGCCGGGCTGGGAGGATCCGCCGCTCCTCTCCTCCTCTCCCCTCCCTGTTCGCTATTTTAAGATATTGGGGTGTGTGGCTTTTTCTTTTCTTTTTTTTTTTTTTCCCCTTTCTTTTTTTTTCCCTCTTCTCCCTCTCCTCCTCTTCTCTCGATTGTAATTACCTAAAAAACTTAAAATGCGGGCTGCCGGAGCAGAGTGCCGCGTCCCCGGCCCCGACAACTTTCCCCGACCGGCATCAAACCTATTCCCGAGCCGCAAAGTGCCGGAGAGTTGCAGAGAGGGAAAAAAAAAAAATCCTGTTTATAAGTGCCTTGCAGGAGCACTGTGTAGAAATTATTTTTCTCTGGAGCGGCATTACTTGGACCCCAAGTCTGAGATTATTTTCTGGCGGATCCCTGCTTAGTTCAGTTGGATTTTTGCAAAACGGAGCTTTCAGCCGCTTCTGCTGCGGGGTGGTGAGGCTTCCTCACTGGAAGTTTTCTTACCAGGCTGTGGGTTGAGTTTTATTTCTCATCTCCGTGGCCTCCGATAGGAATAATCAGGACACCCTACTCAGGGAAAGGTGTATCAGAAGGAATGCTCTGGATTAATTGGTTGCTGCAGGTTTTCCAGAACCCACAGCCAGCTCACTAACTTTAAATGGGTAAAGAGAGGCTCATTAAGGAGATTTACCACCCCCCCAAAAAATTATTTTCAGGTTTCACACAAGGATTTAAATATAATCTGCAAAAAGTTACCAGCCGTCCTTCGATTCTCATGCTTTGGCAATCCAAATGGCAGCAAACTCTTATTTTAGTAACAGAAAACTCAATCTGTGTTTGCAAAAGACAACAACCATTTCAAACTCTCATCAACGATTTGAACAACTTTTATTTTTTCAACTGTATTTTTTAAAAGCCTTCAAAACACTGTAAACTATCTTTAACCTCTTTTGTAAAAGAACTACTTCTTTTTTCAATTCAAAGTTTCATTTAACTTCAGTGATACAGTTACTCATTTATAGAGACTCAAAATCAAAATAAGACACTTGCATTGTCCACACACCGTCAAAACTGGAAGGCAGATGCAAGAATATATCAGACTTTCAATATATCCATTGAACTTTTTTTCCTTAAAACCTCATTACTTTTTTAAAAAAACATAGCACAGCAAATTATATTAAAACAAATGTAAAGCAGAGTGTTTTGCTCCTTTTAAACCATTGGGATGACATTCTCATTTAAAATAAATGGTTTTATTTTTTTATTTTGAGAACTAAAGCAATCTTATGATGAGGAATTTAACTAGAATAACAGCTAAGGAGTTCAAGAACTTCTCTCCTCCATGATGTTATAACTCTTTTTAAATTACTTAAACTTCTGCTTTAATTCCTAAACAAACTATGGATATTTAAGCAGATGAACTGGCTTCGTTATGAATGTAGTTTTATGAGTACTCACCTCTTCATTCAGACATAAACCATTTCAGGAACACATTTTCTTCATCTTTTTCAGACAGTTTTTTCATTTTTTTAGGAAACAATGTAATTACCAGCAACATTAACTTCAGCAATTAGTACTTGCTGATAATTATTGCAAAGAATATTTTGGAAGCAACAGTGAGCAAGCCACTGATTTAAGCCCCAAAGCAGCAGCAAATGGCATTTTACTGCTCTGTGTTTCCTCGGGGTTCAGCCAGGAGCTGCAGCCCCCCTACCCCAACTTCAAATTTATCCTGCTTTTCCTGCCTTTGCAAAATCTGACACAACACAGCAGAGGAATGTTTCCTGAAGAACATTTCAGGAGCTTGACTAGATCCAGCCCAGAAATCAAGAGGGGAAGCAAACCGTGGGCTCGCCGAGCTCGCACACAAGTGATGGTGGGACAAGAGACTCTGCTTGTCTTTAAATGTTTCTTTCTCACATCCGAAGGGCTGAATATCCAGAGGTGTGTGCCTGGCACTTCTGTTCATACTCTAGAAATGTGATGCTCTCACCTGAGCCCAAGTAGATGAATTGGCAGGTGGGATTAGCCCATACTGACACATCTCTAGAAACTTTATTTCTTTTTATTAATGCTTTTTTAAAAGGAAGTGGCCGGAGGAATACGGTGGGTTATGTTGTATGAAACACACACTGGCTGTCAATCAAAAAGGGAGTGCTTTGGTCAGGAATAATCAGGGGTTTTGTTTCCAAAATTAATGAAGTGGCTGGAATAGCAAACATCTGCCAAGGGGACTCAAACCCCGAGCAGCTGCTGGAGTCCCAGGACCCTTCCCATGTGGGACAGCCTTGCTGATAAGTACTTTTCCCTGAGGTTTCTCTCGTGGTTGAGTGCTGGGACTGGACAGGAGGCTGGGAAGTGAAAGGCACATTTGGGAAGGTTTGGAGGGCAGGAGATTTGACACAGTCTGTGCGTGCCAGGTCGGCACCTGCATGCCACAAATGGCAGCCGGGCAGACGGGGATCAGGATTTCTGCCCTTTTCCAAGAGGGAATTAATCCAAGGGACACGATCCTCCATTTCACTGACTAAAGCATTTTTTCAATCAGAATTGAGGAGGAAAATAGCACTGTTGTGAGCCTGTCAGTCAGTAACAAGTCATTTCTAAGGAAAAGCAGGGAGGTCAGCCCAGACCAGAGAGCTGGAAATAGATTGTCCAGGAGAGCAGTTGTGTTCAATCAGGAGAGATATGGCAGCAGACTCTCTAAACTGGGGTTTCTGGAGACAACTAGTTTTAATTTGGAGTCAATTTGTCTTACCAGTCCTTTTGTGTGCAGTGCCAGGGCCCCACAGGTGTGGTGCACCTTGGGAAAATGATTAAGCACCTTTGAGTTGACTTGTTTAGTCCCAGCACAAACATTACCATGAGAGACAGTGATTAAGGCAAGAGGAATTCAGTTACTGCTGTATTACTAAATTTGTGATTTAGATAGTACCCAAGTGGCTCTGCTTAGGGCAGAGTCAGCTGTACACTTGCTGCTGTATTTGTACATGGTCAAACACACTGGGATTGTTTGCTGAAAGAGAATTCTGTCTGTTGGGTTTTCAGCTCACCAGTTTCCACAAGAATTTAGAATGCAACCCTATTTTGACAGAATGGGCAGGATGAACTAAAGTGCCAAAGTCTGAAAGTACATTGGCTCTCAGTCTGAATTCCTGTATCCATATTGAAAGGGCAAAGATACCTTTCACAAGCCCCTGACATTACCATTTTCAATCACTAGAAAAGTCCCTTTTCCAGTGAAATGCAACCACCTTTGAAAACAGATCTGTACAGACATAATCAATCCTGCTAAACACTGACACTCTGATCTCAAATGTATGCCTTTTTCAGCATGATATTGGGCTTGATACTTGATCCAGTATAGAAAAATCAAATGTGTGTCTAGAAAGAGGAAGGCACAATTTGGGCCAGTGCTTCGCTCCAGGGAATCCAGAGGTCTTGTTCTCTCAGCATGAAAGGTCTCAGTGCACAAAAATCCCTTTGAGTAAAAGATCTCAGCATCTGTCTCACATAAATAAAGAGAGTTTCTAGTATCTACCCCATGCCAGAGAAAAGGGCATTGCCCAGGAAGACTTTTCTTAAGCCAGGGAGAGTGTAAAACATCCCACATATGCACATAGAAGGAAAACCTACCTGATGGGTGGCTAAGTGAACCCCTCAGTCCTGTGCATTCCCCTGGCAGAAATGCTCATTGAGAGAAGGACACCTCTGAGCAAGGTCTCCTCCCCATCTCCTGTAAAGCCTTGTAAAGGCAGAGGATGGAAAAGAAACTGAAGTGTTTGTTGACCCTGAACTTTACCTTGGCCCCTTTGCAGATGATAAGATGATACCTCTGAGCAGCTGAAGAAACAGAAATTGCAGTGCAGCAACTGCACAAGCTCACACACCCCATCATCTTCAGGGGGAGTCTTTGCTCCCAGCTTACCTTTACAACCAAATTTCACTCCTGGCCTAAGTGACTATGGAGTATGACTGCTCCAAGTCCAGCAGTTTCATTAGAATTTTTTTTTGCAGCCCCCAAAGCTACAGAGCCTGTCTCAAATCCTCAATTGCATTATTTCCCCTGTCACCATAAATCTATCTGCAACCTCTTTAAGTGTCACCAGACCTCACTCTGCGTCCAACTGATTCCCCTCCTACTCCCTATCCCCTCACTGTGATGCTGCAGCATTTGTGTGGTTCCAAACCATTCCTGGCTCTGGTTTTGTCCCTTAAAGGACAGCCCTGGTCTTAGGGAAGCAGTAATATAAAGGTGTCCTTGACATGGTCAGAATAAACCAAAGCTTGAGTTACTTTCTTCAATAAAATGATACTGAAAGCTGAACTATCAATTGGGACACCTTTGTTATATTTCCTGCTCTGCCTCAAGCCCTAAACCTAATCTCCCTTGCCTAGAGCCAACTTTGAATCATCTAGAAATAGAGTATAAGGGTATTCATCATATGACTGGAGCCACTGGCCAGTCCCCATATTAGTTAAGATGCTCTGATTTAAAGTAATAGTACAGCTAATAACCATTTTTATCAGTGCTGATAGTAGGCTCAGAACACACAAGCCATAAAGTTCATGACACACTTGCAAAATCCCTTAGAAAGGAGACCTAGATATGGCCTCAGATCTACATGCAGAGAAACTGAGGCAAAATTTCCCTCTGCTAATGCTTGGGACAGAAGCCAGATCTAACTCATCATCATGTCCTCTCCAGGCAGAGCAGAATCTAAATCCTAGAATTTTCCTCTGTATGTGACCTCAGTTTTTCCCCCACAGCACACTGGGGGCTGTTAGACAGTGTGTTAATTTTTTCCTGTTATCTCTTTGCAGGACACACAACACCTGAGCAGCTTGTCCATCTGTAGGCTCTGTTGGTACCAAAACCCAAACAGACTGGAGTTGGAGTGTTTCCCTGAGCTCCCAGGGCATTGCTGTGCCACTACACAGGGCACCAAGGAACCAAACCAGAAGGAATAAGTCACTATGAATCCTGAGACAGATCCACTGGCAGAACTGAAGGCATTTAGAGAGATATTTATGGAGTGGCTCTGATTTTCTGGAAGTTGCACAGACACCATGTACACCAGAGGCTATGCCAAGGAACAGAGCCCATCTTTCAGCAAGTGGGATTTGGTTTTCCAGGCTATAGCTAAGAGGTTACGTTCTGGACTTATAAATTAGGGCTAAGGAGTTTGGGAGTGGCAACCAGGAATGCAAAGGAGCGCTCTGTGCCATCTGAGGGTCCAGTTTGGGCAAGACAGAAGCACCTGGTCCCCTACTAGTCATCCCAAATATTCATGGGACAATAAACAGTGTTGTTCCCCTTTCTTCAGTGAATTCCACAGTGTTGTGACAACCCAACCTTAAAGGGAAGGAAGCACCCAACCATCATCCTCCTCCTACTCACATTGCTGTCCTCTCCAGGATGCCGGTGAAAACAGAGACAACTATTTTAATATGGCCAAGGTAACAAAAATCTCATTTAACTCACTTTCCTAGAGGGACTGGAGCCAATTGTGAGGGGAAGTATCTAATCTCATGAGAATGAGAGTATTTGGAATTGGAACATCTTTCAAAAAACACCCCCAATTTTTGGCAGGGCAGGCTTCCCAAATCTAACACTGCTTCACTATTTAATCCATGCTCCAGCCTCATTTGGATGAGGATCCACATGTGAAAGCTTCATTCAGCTTTGCCTAAGGCCAATTATTTTTTGCACAAGTCTTGTGAAATCTCTGCCAAGCTGGTAGTGTGTTAAAAAGGTAGAATCAAAATATTTGCAACNTCTGCACTGACAATGGGGCTGCCTGCAGAGCACTCAGCTTCTTCTAGCTCAGTCAGAACTGCTCAGAACACTGAAACCCTCAGAGCAACCCTGGACTAAAAGGTTTGACCCTGAAGAATGACCTAGCTGCACCAGTGCCACTCTGGAAGCAAATCTGTC
>VYZR01104482.1:0-10099 GCA_013400675.1 Oxylabes madagascariensis
AAACATCTCTCCCAGCAAGAGCATGAACCGCTAATATCCTCACTCACCCAGCAGCCAGCGGCCTCCATCCACAAGCAGACATCTGGAAGTGGTTCTGTGTTCTGTCCTTTCCCCCAGGAGCTGGCTCCTCATCTCCCATCTCCTGGATGAGGACGTGCCCTGGCTTGGGGCATCTCTTGTGCAGGGCAGGCTGCTGCAGCTGGAGCTGCATGGCAGCCACCAGACTGCCCCGGCACAGCTGTGAATCCCGGCCAGCAGTAGGAGAAAAAGATTTCAGTTTGGGCTTCCCATAAGTCTGTTCTTTCCACTAGTAATTAAAGTGACATTTTCCTTGCCATCTGTAGGATTTTTTGAGGATGCAATTGAGTGATCTGTCAACAGCCCTATTTCCAGAAGAAAACAGAGCAAAAAGACTTCCTGCTTCCCTGAGCAGAACCAGAAGAAATTAAAAATGCCAACCCTTGCAAAAATGGGGCTGTTTGCCCTTGCCAGCTCTTGTCACATGAATACTTTTGAAGAAAAATAATATTCTCTAATATTAAATCTTCTGAAGAATAAAAATCATCCAAATATTTCACATAGGAAATATGACCTTGAATTAACTAACCCCATATTAATTGTAATAGTAAAAAATCATTTTAACAAAATTGATTTGCTCCACAAGGAATTTGTTTCAATAATTTGAAATGGTAGGGTTTTTTAATTCATCAGCATTGCAAAAACTATTTTCTTCTACATTTATCTCCTTCTTTGCCTTTTTTTTTAACCTTTTTTTTTTTTTTTTTTTTTTTTTTTTAGTTTTTTTTTTTTTTTTTTATTTTTTTTTGGAAATTTNTTTTACAGTGATTGGTTTTTATTGAGCTAATCTGTTGGAAATTGTTAATACCTCTCAGGTTTCAACAACCTGTCAAAACCGAGCACTATCAGAAATACTTATGTAATAATCATCTTTCAGGAAATTATTAAAATAGTACATATAGGATTAAGTTGAAAAAGGCTGTAGTTTTGATATAATACAAATATATATATCTTCCCTGACCAAAATAAATATATGAAGACAGGCAGAAGTGGCAAACAAAATAATGAAAAGTCTCTACTTGGAAATGGGAGATGATCCTAAAAAACAGATTGAGTCTATGTTTATTTTATAAGCATGTAAAAGAGGCAGAAATAAGTATTTTGAAAGCATTTGTATTGTGTTCTGAATAATTTAAGACTTAAGAGAATAGACAGTATCAACTTAAGTAGCTAATCATTTTGAATGCCCTAACAGAGAAGCATTACCTGAGTACATGCTCATCATTTTTGGCAATTATGACAGTCATACTGTTGGAGTGAGTATAGAATCCCAAAATCCCACTGCTAAATGCCACAGAACAGAGAAAAGAAATCCCTACCCTAAAAATATTTCCAAATCTAAGTACATGGTACAAACTACAGGCTGCCCACAGACAAACAGACAATTGAGAAATGAGACAGTGCTGGTCCCCTCAGTGTCCCCACACAAGGAGGTGGCAGGGCAGGGGGAAAGGGTTAAAAGCAAATGCACTCACTGACATCCCGAAGTGCAAGTCACAGAAGAAGTGTGAACAGAGATACAGTAAGAAACCAGGAACACAGCCCCAAAACTATCAGAGAGGTAGTCAGGGCCACAGGCTTTATGAGCAGGTAAGGGCAGCAACATGTGCCAGTCATGGATACAGTGCTGGAAGCTGAAGAGTAATGCTAGAAATGAAGGGAAGAAAAGCAAGAAATGGGAACTGAAACCATAGGAAGTTGAAGGGGAGTATCTGAATGCTTGGTAGACAGTAGCAATACCCAAAAGAATGAAGAGATGAGTCTCTTCTTTGAGCAGCACTGTACCTGCTGCAGCCAGGATGAGGGGAGGGAACAGACAGAAGCAGAAGCCCACATGTGTCTTCAGCCATGGACTTTAGACCAGCCTTACACTCCATGGTAGGGCAGGAAAAGAGAGCTGCTGCAGACAGTGTCAGGTAAAGAATTCAGGTGTTTCTGAGAGAATAAAACCCACAAAGTTCAGGCATAACTCTTTATTTTATTTTGTTCTCTTTTTTCCAAAAGTGAAAAAGAGGACACTCCTGAGAAAACAAATAAATGCAAGAACAAAGAAACACGGATGGAAGGGAGGAGAGCTGAAGCTTAGCTATAACAATGGCAAAATTGTGTAGAGTTTCCTGCATAAAGAAAGGACAATCACTTTAACAGTCATCAAACGGATATTTGGCTTAAGACATTACCCACCATTTGCCAATTCAGCTAATACGTTTATCAGGTTTTCATAGAGGAACAAAGACACATTTAACAGCAAAAGTTAGAGGAGCAGCAGAGGCACAGATGGGATGGGATTGTTGAAAAGCCCTTTGATCAGTAACCCTAGGGATGAACTTGCAGTATTCCTCATCTATTTCTTCTAAAGGATAACAGTTTAAAATGAAGAAAGGGATCACAAATGCTTTACTATATCCCAAGAGTAGCACCATGTGAGAAGGATGAAAAGGGAATGAGTCAAGCCAATTTGCAACTCCCGTTTTCTCTGCTGCAAGTAATGACAAATCACCTACAGTTCCAAAGGCAGAAAACCTGAGAACAACCCATTTGCAAAAGCAAATTTAAAAAAAAAAATTATAAAACCAACAAACAGAAGGTATTGTGGATAACCAAGCACCCAGACTCAATGAAAATCTGTCAGTTGTGTGTTATGGACTCTTATGACTGCATTAATCTTAGAAAGGGTAAGGGTATTGTGCCCTAGCTTCACACACTTCAAGAAGAGAGAGATTAAAATCACTATTAAAAAAAAGTTGTTCCAGTGCTTCTCTGGCCATTTATTTTTCCACATTGCACAGCTAGATCAGAACTGAGGAAACAGGTTTTTTGTCTGCATTAGTTGTTGTGTCCCAGCTGGGTTCTGCTTATGGCCACAGTAACTATTGTGCTGCTGCACGGGATCAGAGTAACCAACTGGGATCAAGAGCTTGCCTTCAGTGGCAGGGCCAGGTAACATCAGGTAAAAGCCACCCTGAAACCATGGCCTTCAGAAGTCTTGCCTGAGGACAAGTTCCTAACACAGAAATTGTCAGGAGCTCTTGCCATGAGCATAACTCTGAGCAGTGGAACAACATTCCACCAGCAGAGTACCCAGAAACAGGAGCTGTGTACTGGGAGGCAGAACCAAGGCAGTTTGCAGGTGAGAGCATGCGGTGTACCCTTCCCTGCTGCAAAGCTGGAGTTTCACTCTCTAGGTATACACTGCCATTACGTCCCCAGGGCCATGGGCACACATAAAATTATGTACCCCAAAATCCAGATTTTACTGCTGGATATTTTCAAATGCATCTCTAATCATGAAATAAAAAATGTGTGTTGATAACTATAAGCCTCTCTTCTATATCATGCTTAAACAAAGACACCTTACTAAACAGAAAGAATGCATTGAGAATTCACTTTAATACACATTTATTGGTGTCCTGCACTTTCAGTGTAGGAGGTTGGAGATGTAATAAAAAAGTTTCAAAATTTATTGATTCAATTTCATTTAAATCACTCTAAACAACCAGTGCTTTAGAGTTCAGAGAATTAACATTTACTGTCCGTTACAAGCAAAATTTTAATATTACCTTTTTCAAGTCCACTTAGAACTCCTCTTTTAAAATTTTTCAGATACATTCGTCATAGTAAACAATACATTTCAATCTGTGTCACAATCAACATTGATAAGGCCTTCTTAACCATTTTATACCACCTCCACTGTTACTTCATTGCAAAACACAATCTTATTTCATACTATAAATACCCATCCATGCACAAAACACAGGGGCCAGAAGTTACACATTAATATTTCATGTAGTCTTCCAAGTCTTCCTTTACCCTCTGCAGGTTTATGGTACACTTAAAAAGATATCTTTAGACTTGGTCTACTTGGTCTTAAAATACAAATATACAATATCCATAAGCATAAAAAAGTAAAGCTAGATGGCCTTACCATTTGTTATGAACTGCTAAAATCTTATACATGTACAATATAGCATCATGCTGATTAATATACATATTAGTTAAATATATGAGCCAATAATAGGGATGTGGCCAAGCTTTATTGGTTTGTTTTCAAAAAGAAATTTTTCATATACAAGTAAAAAGATTTTTAATCTTTTATTAAACTCATGTGGGCTACCTGAACCACACAAACATCTGTAAGCCCTGCTGAGAAATTCAGGTCAAACTGGGACAAAGCCTGCTGATTCATTGGAAAAGGAACATAACTCCTCATGGGTGACACCCACGGTGTGCTGTTCCCAAGAGAATTCAAATTTACCAGCATTCACATTTTCAGGTCTAGAACATTAATTTTTGCATCCTACATTGCAGTTTACAGTTTTTGTATCTATTCATCAGCCTCCAGCAGAAACAGTTCAGTACCTTGACATTGTCATAGATTTTTCTAAATAAGTAGATATATAGTACAAAGTGTAGATAGTGAAACGAATAAGCACATATATACAGTCTTTGAAAGGCATTTTTGTGACCAGTTTAGCAGTGTTTATAGAAAACATTTAAGATAGTCACATTCTGCTGATACCACTGTATTGCAAACTGTCAAGCCACATTTCTTATATTAAACTTGTACTGCATTGTATATTGTACAACAGAGAACGATCAATTTTAAGGTGTGACACAATGAAAAAAAAAATACTAGACTGAGTAAGGTAACCAGCACAGGGCTTAATTTTCCTGAGGTTTGTAAGAATTTTTTTAAACAAAAATCACAGTGACCAGGCTAAACTGCAAACATACTGTTAAGTTTTAAATATACAGTTTATACATAAGTTCTGTGCATGGTCGACTCAACTGTGTATGTTCATGCTGATGTTTCCTTTAAATGACTCGCCACTGCATAATACTTGTGTCCTTTCCTCCTGTGGAGATGAGATGGGTGTCTTCACAGAGAAAATCTACATTAGTTACATGACTACTGTGTCCACCGTACACATGGCTTGGAGCCTAGAAAACACCATATTAGTGAGAATAGCAGCTGTCATAAAAGCATCTCGTTAGAAGATTCTTGCAACTTTGAAACCAACGTATCCCATCATCCTCTTAAAGTATTTTAGTATTAAATTAACTTTTAAATTGAATTGCTGTCTCAATCAATCTTAAATCCCTTAAATGTATAAATAGTCCCATTCTTCCTGTTTTGATGCGTTTGGGTTTTTTTTTGTTCATAGGAAACAACATTTAATGCATTTGTGCAAACTACAAGAGTAAATTTTTGGGAAATGCCTTACCCTAAACTGCGAGCATGGATATGAGAAGAGATGTACTTTGCCAAAGTCATCTCCTGTTGATAGCAGTTTTCTCCCATGGGATCGACAGACAGCGTTGATATCTGTACCATCTGAACCTTCAGGCCATACACCTGAAACACAGAGGGACTAATTAAAGGCTTTCATAATGGAAATAAAAGTGACAGCCTAAGTTTCTGTTAAAATATTAATAAAGGATGACTTGTTTAAGGAAAAGAAAAACCTGTAAAAATAACTGCATCTGAGTCAGAATGTGTACTGCCATACCAGATAAAATCCAGTTCCTAACAGGTAATCAAGCACATAAAAAATACTTTATTCTCTCTAGTCAGCAGAGTGCTTTTTACTCTGAGAAGATGCATTCTGCTGAATTACAGTGATGTGTCTGAGCCTGAAAGAATTTTCATATGGTTATGTAGAAAAGTAACAGTTACTGCTTTTATTTTCCCTTCTCCTTATGTATGAGTTAACACACTTTTTTCATATTACATGAGTATGTTTTTTAGACTAGAGTATGATCCAAAAGTAATTTCTTTGTATTACTGAAGTCTAAAGTCCATGAAAAAAGACATTATATAGTTTCAATTATTATTTATTAATTAATAGAGCCCTTGAAAAGGAACTGAACCTACTCTAAGGTTTTTAAATGCTTTTGTTCTACTGTAAGTACTTTTCTTCCTGCTCCACATGCTGTACTCTTTGCTGTTTTTGCACGAAGTAGTGTCCTAAAATCAAACTGTAAGGTCAACAGCGCAGGGACCAAATCTGTGCACCACATCTTTAAAGCCTCTGAATACTTGCCTGTAATAAATTGCAGTTTTACTAAAATCCACCCAGTTATTGAAATTTCAGGATTTTGTAAGCAGTACTGCAGGCTTTTTTTGGTTATGAATTTCTAATTTAGATTTTATCTAATCCCTACTCAACATAAAGGGCACCAAGCTTTCAGAGACTACTGTCATCTTGAGTTATACTGCGTGTTCTGCCATTATGACTTGGCAAAACCCCTGTCGTGTCCTGGCTCTGTGATTTCCAGTGCCCGTCCCTGCGTCACCCCTCCTCTGCAGTGTGCCCCTGCAGCCCTGCCCACTCAAATCCTCCTCTGGTGCTGCTGCAGCTCAGGGTGAGAGAGTTGCTACTCCCCTAAGAACTCCCGAGACCCACTCCAGTTCCTCTCTCTTCGGGATGCTTCTAACCCCACAGCAAGCATTTGCCATGTGCCGTGGGAACAGCTATCCTTCAATCACTGAGATTCTACCCAAATACAGCCTTTGTATCACTGCACAGCAATTCACTAAGAGGAGGTGATTCCATGTCTTTATAAGGAATTACAAATTGCTGTGGATAAAATGCAAAGTCTGATTTGTAGACTGCTCTTAACTTTCCTGATGTGTGTGGAAACACCATGTTGGTGGATCAGGGATAGTAAAAGAGGCCCAAAGACACGGAAGCTTCAAAGAAACATCATAATTGCTACTCGTGGAATTATGAATATGCAGAACAAAGAGACACAGAAAAAGCTTTTTAAAATATCTTCCTTGACAAGAAGGAGGCTATATGAATATCAAATGCTAGCTGAAAAGAGGCAGGACTTCCCAAGAGGTCACTATGACAAGCTGGAAATAACCCCTGAAGGAAATGGTTAATGAAACAAGACTGCCATTTTGAAATGGGGAAAGGATAATAGCAGGGTTTTTCTTTGAATCTCTTTAGTTCTTTCAAAATTCATCCCAGTGCCTCACTATCAGTTTTTATGAATATGTAAATTGAATCCCCCTTGCTGAAAAAGTAGTCCTTATTTTTTCCCATCCTCTGCAGACCTGTTAAAGAGACCATTTCCTTTCTCTCATTTGAAGACTGATGCTATGCTATTTTTTCCTCCTCTTCTCTAAAATTCATTCATTACATCCCTCCTCCCAGAACAATATTTAGATGGGTAATTAATTATTCTTGCTAGCCAGCACATTATCTGTTGGTCCAATGTGCAAAAACCAGAAGCAGCCATTCCAGCTGTGACCGAAGCTGATACTGATAAATGGATGATTGCTTCATATTTTGCATGGCATCCTTTTCGTTGCATATCCCACTAATGTATCTGCCTTTCCTACAACAGCATAATGCTCTTAACTCATGTTCACTTTGTATGCAAGAGCAGTCTGATCTTTCTGTGCAGATCTGCTCTCATCTGTTCTGCATTTGTACAACTGGGTTCTGCCATTCTAGTGGGGAGCCTCCTCTTTGGCTCTATTGAATTCCTTCCTTTTTTCGTACCGCTCCTCTGTTTCTCAAGACAACTTGCTAATCCTGCAGCTTTACACCACCTACAAACTTTACGTGCTCATTTATAATGTATGCTATTAATAAATACGTTCAAACAAACATAATATTCAATTTACAGTGTTCTAGTTGGTTTTGAACCCAACCAGTCTGAGCTCTGCTTTGCTTGCAATGTTGTCAGGCTTTGTACAGTATCTTAGATTTCTTCTGTTCCTGTCCTTCACCTGAAACACTATTTTTTTCAAAACTAGGCGTGTGCTATGAACTGATACCTTACTTGTGTATCCAGCAGCACATGGCTCTTGAAAGAGCTTATAGATCAGTAAGTGTTTTTAAGTCTTTTCTCCTTTACATTTATGTGTCTGTATCACTAAAACATCCTCCCTCAAGCACAGTTCTTTACATGCTATTGACTTTCAGTTGAATCATCTCGAAACACTTCCAGACTGACTAATCTGTTCCCATGCTTAAAGACAGGTGTTCAACGGACCAGTGTTCTTTTCCCCCCTGCACTGGTTACGCTGATCTGCGGGTGCTACGCATCGTTTGGGATCTTTATGTGGTTCTACCAGAGAAAGAAAATATCCCTAGTTTCAGTCAGCCATAGCTACTGAAAAATCAATATATTAGAAGCCTCACATCCTGGATGCTGTGATTGCTGCTTCTGTGTCCAGTGGGGCAATCCCAGCAAGCATGTGAAGGCTGTTGTAACTGGCTGCTCTGAGGCCCCAAAGTACTGGTGGACTTTCAATAAAAATGAACTGGTTTCCAACTCATAATCTATGTGCCTCTTCTAGCCACCCACTTTGCACTTTAGCCTCTCCATATGGGCTCTCCATATGATCCTGCCGATACTGCATTCATTCTCCAGTTTTTCAGTACTTTGCCTGTTCTCTGTGAGGTGTCAAAAATAAGTACTAATGGTCTCAAGTTCACATTAACCAGTTGTTTTTACAGATACAACAAGGTTCATCACACTCAAATACTTTGAAAATACCTGATTTATTTCAGCTTTCCAAACTACTCCTTCCCTAGTGAAAGCAGTAGGCACTAACTGGGTTTGTCATCAAATCGTAGCAAGTCTTTTATTAAAGAAATATTTTTAAAAGCATTGGGTTTTGCAACACTTCAGCTTTAGCAGTGTTATCTCTCCTCCCCCCTCAGTAGATTATTTTGTCTTGGTGTGGCTCAAAAAGCTGATCTGTTGCAAGGCATGGGGAGAATCCCTCTCAAGTGTGACGTGCCTCTCTCTGACTTTCTATGCACCAAAAGAAGCCTCAGATTTTAATAGCACTGTATTTTGCAGGAATCTGAATTAAAAAGTAAGGAACCCTCACATAAAGTATTTAGTATCTCAGAAATTTGAACCTGTGATGCTAAATGCAAAGACTTTGTAGCTCTGTAACTATGTGTAGGGTGTACTCAAACCCCAGAAATATTTTAATAGTTCCATAAGAGCCTCTATCCCTTAAATGAAAAATACATTAGGTCAACTTGCAGCCAATCTTCCAGGATTTCCTGCTTTTACTAAATCTGCGTGCTGTGATATCCAAGAGATAGCCAAGCACTGCTTGTCAGCTAAATGACGGAAAATCTGAATGTGTTTTCCCAGCATACTGCCACTGCCATAGCATCTTCAGGCATTGAAAACATGCCCTTTCTGTCTGCCTTCAAACACATCACTGCAATCTATTCTACTTGAATCATGGGTGCAAACATTCCTTGTTTACCACTTATACTAAACCAGACTCTTCTCTGAACTTCTACCATGGCTTCCTATTTCCTCTTGAGGACTCAAGAATTTGAAGCTTCTCATACTCAGTGTTTGTAACCATCTGTCCAGTTCTGCACACAGTGTAGAATGAGTACAAAGCTTCAGACTACACTGGGGAAAGTGGATCCTTCAAAACTGGCAAAAGAGAAGTCTCACGGAAAGAAACCATTGGATTTTGTTGGGTTTTTCTTTTCGAATATCTTTCACTCAATTTAATTGCTACAGACTGTATCACAATACATGATAAGTTCTTAATGAGGGGGACTATCATCGATTTTGTGTTTGTACAGTAACCAGAGCAAATGAAACCTGTTCTGGTAAGGGGATTCCACCCAGTAACTGCCTCAATGCATGACAATTTCACAGAACTGGTATTTTAAATTAAAAATTATGAGAAGCTACTCTACTGTGACAGAAAGGGCAGTGTGTGGTTTTTTCCTTATCTGCCACTTATGTTGTAATAAGATATTTATACTTGAAGCTAGCAGGAATATTAAATCAGAGTCTTTCTGGATTGAAATAAGAAGACAGATTGTAATAAAAATGGCATAACAGAAGTTCTGTTTTTCCCTGAATTACGAATAGTCATGTTTCATAAGCAAAAGTTGGCATTCCAAGTGTTTGTTAATAAGAATGGTAGGAGCTTGTAAGAGGAAATATACTTACCAAAAACATGGAATCCTAACGTACAGGTATAAGTGGCCCATTCTATATCCCTAGTTGTTTC